>JABXWE010068666.1:0-15050 GCA_014611495.1 Limonius californicus | reverse complement strand
TGTTTAAATCAAATATATTAGCGGGTTATGCATGAACGGGTATTAAATTTGTGATTTTAAGAAATTCTTAGAAGACTACAGAAGTAAAAGAACATTTTCTAGGTATTATATGCCTCTACAACGTCACAAAATTTAATCAAAGTTATTAAAATTAGTAAGAGATATTAAAAATTATTAAATCAGATAATTAAACGATATTTGCGTAAACGGGTGTTAAATTCAGTATTTTCAAAAATTCTTACAAGGCAACAGAAGTAAATAAGTCAAAGAACATTTTATAGCATTTTATGTATCTACCATGTTACAAAATGTAATCAAAATTCTTAAAATGAGTAGGAGATATTAAATAACTTAATGTTTAAATCACATAGATTAATAAATTGAGCGTAAATGGATCTTAAATTCGTGGTTTTCAAAAATTCATAGAAGGCTACAGAAGTAACTAGCTAAGGGTAAAACTACACGGACGGATTTATCGCTGCGTGTTTCACGCTGCGACTCCCACGCCCAAGTGTAATGCATAGTTTTAAATGTCCTGAACTACACGAGCGTTAAACACGCAGCGTTTTGTGAGCGTGGACGGAAGCAACGCTGCATGCGACGCTAAATACGTCGGGCGGAGATAACGTCAAGAGTGCAACATATTGTTTTGCTAGAAGTAAACTACACGACCGGCGTATTAAACGCTGATTACAGTCTCAGTCGAAATTAGCAATTCATCGGTGAATCTGCGATCTGCAATTACTCTGAAAGATGTTCGATACGGAAAGGTTAATAAGTGAAGTAGAGAAACACCCTTCTCTACTATTCACAGACATTCGATAATAACAGAAGAACTTTTCAGGATATTGTCTATGCTCATTAAATTTTAAATGAAATTGTCCTGTAGAAGTCTGCTCCGAAGAATTGGACGTATCCACCAACAACGGTTTTTGTTTAGTTTGTTTCATAAACGTAAATACACACTCATTGCAGCAATACAACCTACTTGTACAACATCCATTATGCCACTGACTGTATTAACGACGATATCAACGCTCTCGTGTAGTCGCTAGACGCCGTGGCAGCGTGAAACACGCAGCGATAAATCCGTCCGTGTAGTTTTACCCTAAAAGAACATGTGGTAGGTATTCTAGGCCTCTACCGTGTTACAAAATTTAATAAACATTTTTAATATGCATATTTAATCGCAAACGTAACTGTTTTTGGGTAACAGACAGAGCTAAAGTAATCCTTAAAATAATTATATGTTAATTATTTTTCCATTATGATTAGTTTAATTTAATTTAAGTAACATGCACTATAACCAAGATATAATAGAAATTTAATTTATATATTTATAAATGCAGTTAGTTAGTTATTTTTGTACTTTATTTAATATTTGAATTTTAATTAATTTGATTGGATTATGTGTCGAAAATTAACATAAAATTACATTTGAAGTGTTTTCTAAAGAAAACCTTTTTACACATGTGAAAAGATACGAACGATATACGATGCAGGTCAAGAAATCGTAGGGGATTTTTTCAGAGGCAAGTTTTTTAAGCCATTGCAGAATCCTTGACCTATCTCGACAAGTCCTTATGCAAATCTTGTATTTCCACTGCGAGTACGATGCCCCGGCTTCCCGCCTACTCGATGTTCTCATTAGCCAAAGAATTTTAATTCCCCACTCCGTGTTTCTTCACCTTGACATTGCGTTCCCCTAATTTTCTCGCTCCTCCTGTTTACTAATTAATTCGGTCAGTGGAGCATCGCAGCCAGCCGCGCCATTTATACAGAAATTTTACAATTTCTAATTAGGCGCGAAGAGGGAGTTCCTTCCACATGCTCCTCGCATCGTTGGGCGCAACTTTTCGTCCATATTTGTAATTTACGCCGCTGTTTAAGCGGGTGTAATCGCGCAAATATGAATTAGAGCTTTCGTTAAACAAACAGCGAGTTTTAACTAAAAGTAGCGAGAAGTTCCTGAGCGAGAAGCGCATAATTTATATATTTTTTCAAGGGTTATTACCCGCGGACATTAGCGCATCCTCGCTGTTTTATTTCTCTTCTATATCAAAGTGGTTTCGTCGCACTCCATTTTTCGCTCATTTAAATCATTTCATTTAAATCATTTATACGAGCTTCGAGTGTTAGCGTTATTTTTATTATTGTTGTTATTGTTTCCCAGGGTTTTAAACTGCCGCAATATTGATCTGTAATTGTTACTTTTTACCGATTACTGTATGCATCCAGTATTTGAATCTATATCTATTTACCATTAGTCTTTTATCTGTCTCTACATTATATTTTAACAGAATAACACTGTGGATATTAATAAAGTGTTATTTTTGTTTAGCTCTTAATGCATTTTAGAATTTGCCGGTTATTCGATGCAAATTATAACATTAAGCAGGATGTTAGGAGGTAGGAGATCAGCAGATTACAACTTCTGGTGGATGTATTTGTAAAATAGTCATTAATAGAGCATTTACTGATACCGATTGGTTAGGTAATGACAGGCTACGAAAGCGAGTTAATATAAGCATAACCGGTTTTCAACGTAAAATATAGATAAAATTATATCATGATTTGATAACAAAGTAGTGATTGCACAGCTGATTTTATTAGACATCTAAATGTATGTGTTTTGGATACTATTATAGGTGTTTATCTTTGTCTATGTTCGTGAAATGGATTTGTATCTGTATCTAGATACCCTTCGGAAAAATAGACACAGAACGCATTCGAGCTGGAGAGCGTTCGTTCGAAAGCGAACTTGTCTAGATATAGTAATTTTGAGAAAACATTGTAAAACTGTTCACCCTTCTGATTCAGGCCTTCCCATTAACAGCAAAAAAGGCCAATAATGGATATATTTCATCGTATAATTGGTTGGACATGGCTAGTTTCACACAAACTTGATGCAGCCATATCTATTATTGTTTGATAGAAAGATTTGCCAGTACCGACTATGATTCTATGATATTAAAGGGAACAAGCGCTAGAACATAATTACAACAAAAACTATAGAATGGATTTAAATATCTATGTCGATTATCTTCTTCGATAGAGTATTTTCAGTTTTGTTTTCATGAAAATGAATTTAAAAAATATTATTCTAGTAGATTTTGACTCAGCATGATTTCTGTTAAAATGGTTTTCCACTGTTTCCCTTCTCACGTAAAGGTCATTCCCAAGGGGCAGCTTACTTAATTTACCTTTTTCATTGTGCTCTCATTTAAGCATGGAACCTTAAGACTAATTAGCACTTTACCAACGAAAACCTCATTTCCTTGGAACACTGTTGTTTGGTTTTAAGCAACCTCTGTACAAATACTTAATTTAGGTCTTTGATTCCAACAATTGTGTTGCATTGATCTTTTTATATAGTTTTCCATCCCATAGCTGCCAATCTTTGTTTAATTCTAGCACGTTTCCTTTTTTTAATAAATGTATAAAACAAGATAATTTACTGTTATTGATTTACTTGTTGTTTCTAACACTACTATTATTAGAACTCATTAGTCTATCAATTACTATTGCTTTACAGACGAGTTAAACTATATAAATGTAGCAAACTATGCACTGATACAATGTCCTTTAGAAAATAACCTGTTATGTTAAACATAATTAAACCTATATCAGGTATTGCCATTACAATACCCTTACTTTGAAATAACTATGAAACTTGTACGGATTTGAATAATTCTCAGTTAGAAAATCGAATTAAATCAATAAAACCGCCCTGAAACGAACTAAAGCCCGCTTTTAGAAAATAACGGAATGGGCCTTTTTAAATAAACGCTTTACCAACTATTCCGAGGAAGTTCTCGTGGTTCCTAGCAGAATTCTTAAACGTACGTAAACCATAAAATCTTTATAATGCACTCAAGGGTTTTGTTCAATTCCGTCTTACGGCAAGGACGGCTGGTAGCCGAGCGTGGCTGGAAATGCCGAAAGTGTTATGGAGAAGTGTAGTCCCCGGAACTATATTAAGAATTTTAGGAAGTTTTGCATATAAAATGAGTCTCCATTTGAGCTGATCCAAAGTAATGGCTGGCGCCGGTAAGCACATGTGACGCCCCAGCGCTCCGTAATATCCACACGCGCTACCCCATCCCCCAGGAGCGTCGGTCGACAGGCAAAAGGGGGCGAGAGACGGATGTGCCGGGGGTGGGCGCGCGCTCACACTACGGAAAATGGCAAAGAAAGCCATCAAGGGAGTGAACCAGATAGAAAAGGAAAAAACAGGATTGATTGATGAGGATGCCTCCGTGATCAAATTTGTTTTGCTGTATACGTGTCTCTTTCTGTAGCTTCTTGAATCTCGCAGGATTTGGTTCAGCCTTTTACGACGCTGCTCAGTATTCCAGCAGGCAACGTGTTTTCAATATGTAAGCCTTTCATGCTGGAAGCGTAGTGCCTCGGACTGTAATGTAATGTATTGTGCCCTGTTTGATTAATCTGCCCCGAGCAGCGAGGTTCTCTCTTCAAATCTATAGAAAGTTAATGCTACATTACCACTTATGATAAGCTCCTTCCACTTCAACATTCCTCGACGACTGCTGAATTTTTCACGAAATCATACTTGCAAGATAAAACTAACGAATAATGAGTAACACGTTGCGCAAAATAAATCGCAACTGGAATTAAATTGTGTCGAATTTTAAACAAGCTCCAATCACTTCTAAATTCAATACCTATTAGATAGGTATATTACAAGTTTGTTTCGTACGCCATACTGTAAAATTTTAGCTGATCAGTTAATTAATCCAAATAGCATCATAAATTATAAAGCCGCGTGAGAGGGCATAAAAGCAAGTCTTATTATGATCTATTTTTTAGTTGTTATTTTCCATTGTGTGATATTTATTATTTGAAATAAATGTTTCTGGAACATTAAGTGGACAATTGGAAAAAAATATCCAACTTCTTGGGATCTATTAATATAAAGCGAACAAAACATAAAATATGTTTATTGTTTTATGCGGAAATGACAAGTTATAATCGCATGCTTTACAACAAAATAAGACTTTGCAAGCAGCAGTTGATATTTACATACAAGGGTGTTTCAAATAGAAATGATCGTGAGGCTGCGGATTCCCATGAATGCAGTCACTAATATTCATATAAAATTCTGTATTTTAGATTACATTATATTTTACACATTAAAGCCTTGTTAGGTTGTTAGCACAAGAATTACGGGTTAAGGAAGCAGTAAGATTTCGATCTATGATAAGACTTTGAGATGTAATTTTATGAAAAACCGTAAAAATATTAAATATAGCTTAAAATCAATCAAACCTAAGATGAAAACGATGCAAGAATGTAAATATGTCAAAGATGGCGACTGGGATGTGACGGTTAAGGTCAATATTTTCTAATATTATGCAAGTTTTTACGAATACTATTATGATGCTTATGATAGTAAACTGAAATGCACTTTGTATATCTATATATAAATACCTGTTCAGTTGTGGCTTCCGTTATATACAATAGACCACCTGACTTCCCGGCCCGCAAATTATTTTAGCTGTATGTAATTGACAGTATATCATTTAACGACAATACGTCAGTAAAAGAAGGGCAATAATTTAAAAAAATATGTATATATTATGTATATACAAAATACGAAGTGACTTCCATGCACGCTTATCAGACCCTAAAGCTAGCAATGGTTTGATGATATACTTCAATCATTTTTATCGCGTTCAGGTCTCACGACTCATGGGTAAGAGTTCATTCGAGGATAAATAATATTTATTTCGTAGCTAGTGTGACTTCACATTTACAAATAAAATTAATTTTGTAATTCATCAAATTTATTTTTAAGAAATATGTGTATGTACATATTAATAATGTAATATTATTATCTAGACTACTGTATATTTATATGTTCCTTCTAAGTGAATTGGCAGCCTTAAAACCACTTTTAATTTGCAGCAACCTCGTAGTTTTACAAAAAAAAAGTTGTGCACCGTTTATCTTAAATACCTTTTTCTCTAGCTATTCTTTGACTAACGCTAGATTGAAGCCTTCCCGTACCTTCTATAGTTTTGCCTATTCTGTCTCAACATTGCCAATATATTTTGCCACTGCCCTTAATTATCTAAAGAATCATTCGTGAGATCTTCTTGTTCTTCTTTTTTGTCTTTTCTTTAGTTTCTATTCTATAATTATTTCTGTCGACGTTTTATATGATTGTCTATTTTCATGGCACCTTAACGTTTCTGCGCTGCCATTAATGTTAGTTATATACATTTTTAATACTTCCTATTCTACTCTATTACTTATACTTTTGTTCTGCTACTACTACTTCGAACGTAGGCTTTTCCATCTCTGTTTGTATAATTTGTAGCTAAGTCTCTTTGTTAATTCCATTGTTTCAACAGTAACTTAAGACCGCTTTTTTTACTTTCTATACTTTTATAATGTAAATAGTATAGAAGAATATATTTATAAATGTAAAATGCCACGATTAGACGTTTCACAGCTTTTATAACAGCTATCACATAAATAATATACAATACAATAACGTACATTTTCCAGTTTAATCTGTCTAAACAGAACCCTAATTTCTGAAAAACATGTCCAAAAGGAGCCAAATCTGTTTTACGGCAACGAATAATTAATATCATTTATTTTTTGCCATAGATTTATAAAAACGCAAGTTAACTGTGAATTAAATTTTTTCCTTACCCACTACGAAACAACAGCAATATGATCTCTGCACACTTACAGTAATTATTTAAAGTTTATGTTTATTAGCGCGTATTCAACGCCCCTGCGTGTATCGTCTTTGAAAACAAAGCCACAGAGGGATCATAAATTGCTGGTGATTGTCCTTGAATTCTAAAGTTTCTTAGAAGTTGCGAACTTTATAGTATAACTTTGTCACTTACAGATGGGGTTGAATAATTTCATTAGGTAATTACGGAGTTTCGGTGTTACTCTGCTAATTTTTGCTTTGTTGCTCGGCTCCGGCATTTCGATTAATGTGAAAATGTGGGGGATCTTTTTTGATTGAAATGTATATGTGGATACCAAGCACTTAACAAAATTACATTTAAATTGATGCAATAAATGTGAGAATCCTGAGGTTGATATAATAATTCCTTTGTATTTCAAAACGTTATTGTATACACATTCCCTAAACATATATATATATATATATATGAGTGTAATATACAGGGTAGACTAGCTAAGTTGTCCCTCTTAATAGTTGTTGACGCAACCCTACATACGTGTATCACAGCAACTTAGGTTATTGATTTTTTTATAGTACTGAAGTATATCATAGTTTCTTCTGTCTTACTGTAGTAATTAATAGTTTCACTAATATTTATTATTAAGAAGTAAAACACCCATTGGAGTTAAACTAAACAAATGAAAAACAACAAAAAATGTGTTCCATAGTTTTATTTTATTCAGTAAATGTCCAAATTTACCTACGTCCTCTTTCACACATTTTACATTTTTTTTTTAATAACGATCTTCGGACTAGGGAAAAGTACCATTTCTTTCTTTATTTGTATCCCAAAGAAAAAGTCTAGTGGAGTGACATCGCAAATTCTTTGTGGCCATGGATGCATAGCTTCTCCTCCAATCCAATTTCCTCCAAATACATAAATAAACTCCTATCACTTCAACTATAGTAAGTCGGGCATCCATCAAGTTGGAACAGCATTTTTTTGTCATACATTGAATTCTGCGTCTTGCAGCAGCCAGGTAAAGTGGAATTAATAAAGTATAGTAATTTTTTGCGGTTATAGAATTTACTTTGACTGACACATAAGGTTCACTGAATATTTTAACGATACTTGCGAAACTATTAATAGTATCTCTCAAGCAACTGGAGGTGCGTCACCAATGTTAAAAGTGAATAATGCAATACATAGATTAGGACTGACTGCGGAAGTGATTGGCTAAGGAGCGTTTATTGAATTATAGCTAATAACGCACGGACGTTACGGTGCAAGGACTTTTGGGAGGAAAGACGTTTAAATACAAGTTGCTGACGTTAACTGTTACGACAATTTGACAGTTACCCAATTTAAGGAATCAATATGGAGTAAATTTGAAACATGCAGCTTCTAAATAGTATCTGTTTTACTATATTGTTACAGTAGTACCTAGTACACTTTTGAAATTGAAGAATTAGCTTTAGGTTTTGTTTGACGACATAGGTAAGCTATTATACCATGTAAAACTTTTATACTGTGATAAATGTCTGAACTATATTATTTTAAGTATACAGTGTGCGGAAATTAATGTTCCTAACCTAAGTTTTCGTAAAATTTCTGCTAATACTTACATAATTAAACCAACAACTACTTAACTAACACATTAAAAAATATATAAGATTTACTGTTTAAAGAAACCTACTATTTCAAAAACCCAATATATTACCCGATTAATTTAAAAACTCTCACAAAATCTAATCCTTCCACATATCTGCGTCCAAATGTCCTTGTCTCCAAATGATTCTACATCAAATAATCCATGCGTCCAAACAGCCCTGTTCAAAAGACTGCATCCATTTTACTGCGCCCAAACGTATTAATCCAATTTCCTTCATAAAACATTTCATATAATTTAGTTAATTCCGGACGTAATTTTAAACGGTCTAGTAAATTCTTTGGATGCATGGTAACTGTGCAGTCTGGCAACCATGTATGTCTTCGCGCGTACATCCAAAAACAAAGGTTAAAATAACGCCAGGTTTATATGAATACATGTTAATTTTGCAGTCGGGCAACCACGTATGTCACCGCGCGGACTTTTAAACAATAATTGAAATAACACCAACTTATCGCAGTTTATATAAAACAGCACAATTGCCAAAGAAGAAGCACCGAACAAAGAAAAACAATTAAGCAGTCGTATGTGGTAAGTTCTCTGACTACATGTGAACTTTGCAGTCTGGCAACCATATATATCTTCGCGCGTACCACATCCAAACAAAGCGTTAAAATAACTCCAAATTTATCTAAATACATGCTAATTTTGCACTCCAGGTTTGTCTTAGTTTATATAAAATCAGCGCAATTGCAAAACAAAAAGCACATATCTAAGAAAAACAATTATGTAGTATATGTTTACGGTAAGTACTCTGCATACATGTTAACTTTGCAGTTTGGCAACTATGTGCGTCTTCGCGCGTACATAAAATATAAGTTTAGAATGAAGCCAGGTTTGTCGTAGGTTATATTAAAACATCACAATTGCAAAACTAGAAACGCCAAACACATAAAAATAATTAAGCAGTCGTATCTGGTAAGTTCTCTGAATACGTGTTAATTTTGCAGTCTGGCAACGATGTACGTCTTCGCGCGTACATCGCAGTATAAGCTTAAAATAATGTCAGGTTTGTCGTAGTTTATATTAAATCATCACAATTGCAAAACTAGAAGCACTCAACAATGCAAAACAATTTAACAGGCATATGTGGTAAGTTCTCTGACTCCATGTTAACTTTGCAGTCTGGCAACCATGTATATCTTCGCGCGTACATCCAAACAAAGTATTAAAATAACTCCAAGTTTGTCTAAATACATGTTAATTTTGTACTCCAGGTTTGTCTTAGTTTATATAAAATCAGCGCAATTGCGAAACAAAAAGCACATATCAAAGAAAAATAATTATGTAGTTGTATATGGTAAGTACTCTGAATACATGTTAACTTTGCAGTTTGGCAATCGCGTACGTCTTCGCGCGTACATCCAAAAATAAGTTTAAAATAAAGCCAGGTTTGTCGTAGTTTATATTAAAACCTCACTATTGCAAAACTAGAAGCACTCAACAAAGACAAACAATTAAGCAGTCATATGTGGTAAGTTCCCTGAATACATGTTAACTTTGCAGTTTGGCAAGCATGTACACCTTCGCGCGTATATCCAAACATAAGTTTGAAATAAAGCCAGGTTTGTCGTTGTTTATATTAGAACATCACAGTTGTAAAACTAGAAACACCAAACAAAGAAAATTTATTAAGCAGTCGTATGTGCTAAGTTCTCTGAATATGTGTTAATTTTGTAGTCTGGCAATCATGTACACCTTCGCGCGTACATCTTAGCATAATCTTAAAATAACGTCAAGTATGTAGTAGTTTATATTAAAGCATCACATTGCAAAACTAGAACCATCAAACAAAGAAAAACAATTAAGCAGTCATATGTGGTAAGTTCTCTGAATACATGTTAAATTTGACATCTGGCAACCATGTACGTCTTCGCGCGTACATCCTAGCATAAGCTTAGGTTTATCGTAGTTTATATTAAAATATCACAATTGCAAAACTAGAACCACCAAACAAAGAAAAACAATTAAACAGTCATATGTGGTAACTTCTTTGAACACATATTAACTTTGTAGTCTGGCAACTATGTACGTCATCGCGCGTACATCGAAACAAAAGGCTAAAATGACGCCAGTATTATCATAGTTTATACAAAAACAGCACAACTGCTAAACAAGAAGCACAGAAGAAAGAAAAACATGTGAGCAAGTCATATGTATAAGTGCTCTGAATACACATTAACTTGCAGTCTGGCAACCACGTACATTTTCGCGCGTAGATCCAAACAAAAGGTAAAATAGCGCCCGGCTTTCGTAGTTTATATAAAAACAACACAATAAGCATAGAACAGCGAAAAACAATTAAGCAGTCATATGTGGTATGATAAAACTTTCCTGTTTTTAGGTTATGTGTGTGCCGCGTTCTTGATAGCTTAAAGACATTTGTAACCTTGAGAACATTGGTGACGTACTTCCAAAAAGAAAGAATACGCATTTAATAGCAGATTTTAATAATCAGAAAACTGAGAAAGAGTCAATTTCATAAGTTATTCCAAACACTTCTTCAACTACTCACTTACATCTGCGACTTGGATTTGTTATTAAGTTTTTTTAATGACGTAAACTGAGAATTGTGCTGTAGAAATGCAATTTATTTCGTTGAGTTTGTAAACCGAAGTGTACCTGAAGCAGTCTTGCAGAAAACCCGCAGCAAGTCGCTGCTAAATATAAGAAGAAGTTTAAAACGTAATATTCAGAAAGGTAGTGGAAGATGTTGTGTGGACTGTACTACATCTCATTTTATTATAATATATTTCCTCTGGTGATTTGTGTGCGCGTCTCGAGCCCCTCTTTCTTAAGCTCCCTCGCTCGCTCGAGCTGATTCGGGAATAATTCCTCATGCATTCTCCCCAGCCTGACTTTATTTCTTCTCGTTTTGCTTCTTTTCTCCAGAGAACCCGGACTTATTGCCTTCGGAACGAAACATCTTCGCATCCGCAATTCCGGCGCCCGCTTTTCTCCGGCACACATGATGTTTCCTCTCATCCCGCGCTTTGATCTAAGTCGTGGTCGCTCTACCGTGCATTTTCCTCGGCCGAGTAGAGTTTTTCCTGCCACCGCCGCCGCCGCCGCTCTAATACAATTTTAATGTCGGGCGTCGAAGGGTCACAAGTTCGTTATTGCGATGCTTCTCCAGGTACCCGTTCCTATAATGTAATATGGAGACGGTGATGTCTGTAATTTTATTTGCGCGACCCGGGCGCAACTTGCGCCCCACACAGATTGCTTTATTACTGGCTCATTAAGAGGCGGCGTGGGCGCTATTAGCGCCGCTGCGCGCGACGCGGTGCCGTCCGTGATCCCGTAAATTAAATTAATTACCACTTCAACAGGTGGTAGTTGCTAAAGGAAGGGTGAAAGATAAGTAGAGAAAGAAGGAGTTTACTGTCTAGATGAGATGCGGTAGTTAATTGAACAATCTTGTTTCCTCGGCAAAAACAGGGTCGGTTCGTTTAAACTCAACTCTGCACCATTTCATTCATTAATTCCCTAACTGATTAAATTTTCAATTGTATTTAAATTCTTCTTCCTTTTGTTCTATTTGCACTTCACCGATGAATTCCGGTTTACACATTATTATATTACACGGTTCGTTTCTGCTTCTGGCTCCCATTCCTTCCGTCCATATAATCCCATACCCCACAACAGTTTAATTTAATAACAAGAAAGATTTTCCGCGTTTTATAAAATTATTTCATTATGCCTTTCAATCGTTTCACTTTAAATTAATCTTGCGATTTTTAAGACATTCCATTTTTATAAAGTAAATAAGAATTTGTTAGCTGTTTCTTGCGGTAATTCGTCTAAATTTATATTAATTGTATATATATATATATATATACACAATGTTTCATTAATTAACAAATTAAAATAATATTACTAATTTCAATAAGTTGTGTATATGAATATAAGTAAACCTTTGTAACTAGGAACAGTGACTGTGTGGGTCAAACTTGACCCTGCTCTTCTATTTCACAATTTCCAATAATGGAGCATATATGAGGTCAAATTGCTCATTAATTAAAGGTATGCCTTTTAATATTTGTAAATTAGAAGATTGAAATAACATATGAGGATGCTGCATGGTTGTATTCTAACAAGTATTTGGAACGGTTAGATTTTTCTAGTTGTTTCCACTGGGCGTGTATGTTCGTTGGATCTGATACCAAAGTTTCTAATTGTCTGGTCTATATATGCAGAATTACACTGTGAAACATTTAAAATGCAAATACCTGATTTTAACAAATCACTGATTCTATTTTTTGCGTTAAATAACGTGTCGAAAGTGCTTTAGTGATATTTCCTATAAAAATGCCATAAATGCATGTAAGTTTTCTTTATAATTTCTCTGATATATTCACTAAAATACTGGAATTGACATGAATATACTTAGTATGGGCAAAAGTCTTTTGAAATATATTTCTTGATATTAAATTACTAGCTTTTTAATTATTGTATCATTCATTTTAGTATTATATTAATATTATAGAAACCTTCTTATAATCTTCTATAATCATTGTTATCTACAAAACTCTGTAAGTTTAGTGACATCTGTTCGTCTAGATTTTCTATAAATATAATGTTCCAGTTTAAGTCTAAATAATTGATACATATATGTGCTTAGTTCTGTTATCTTACATCAAAATTGCTAACTGTCTGTTCTATACATGCAGAATTACATTCTGAACCATTTAAGGTGTAAATACCTGATTTTAATTAATTACTGGTCGTACCTTTTGCGGTGAGTAACATATTGAGAGTGCCTTAGTTATTTTAAAGTTTTCCATAGATGTTTTGTTAATAGTTTTCTCTGATCTACCACCCAAAATAAGGAATTGATATATACTTAGTATTGGCAAAATCTCTTTCGCATATATTTTTGAATTACTACAATCCTTTTTAATTATTGTATCATTCATTTTAATATTGTAGCCATTACTATGTTCAATTGCTTTAATAATCGAAATCTTTTTTGGGTATATTTATTGCTATCTAGAAAAACTATTTATACCTTTATGTATCAATCTTTGTAAGTTTTACTGATATCTGTTTGTCTAGATTTTCATTAAATAGAGGAATGATAAATAGAAGAAAAGAAGTATTCCAATTTCGTTTAAGTCCTAAATAATTCATACAGTATAATATCCAAATTTCTAACTGTCTGGTCTATTTATGCAGAATTACACTGTGAACCGTTTAAGGTGTAAATACCTGACCTTAATAAGTCACTGGTCCTATCTTTTGCGTCAAGTAACGCATTGAAAGTGCCTCAGTTATTTAAAAAACTGCCATAAATGTTTTCTTTATAATTTTCTCTGATATATCACCCAAAATATGGAATTGATATAATACTTAGTATTGACAAAATGTCTGTCGGATATATTTTTTTTAATTACTACAATCTTATTTAATTATTGTATAACTCATTTGAAAATTATAGCGGTTACTATGTTCAATTTGTTTATTAATCAAAATATTTCTAGTATAATCAATGTTATCTAAAGAAACGTCTATGTATCAAAACTCTGTAAGTTTAGTGATATCTGTTTATCTCGGTATTCTGTAAATATAGTGTTCCAGTTTGCGTTTAGGTCTAAATAATTGACACATATGTCCTTTGTTCTGTTATCTTATATCAAAATTGCTAACTGTCTGTTCCATATATGCAGAATTACACTGTGAACTTTTACAGGTGTAAATACCTGATTTTAACAAATCACTGATCCTGTCGTTTGTGTCGAATGACGTATTGAAAATGCCTTGGTTATTCTAAAAACTGTCGTAAATGTTTTCGTTATTATTTTCTCTCATATATCACCCTAAAATGGTACTGATATATACATAGTATACACCCTTCTTTAATTATTAAATCAATTTAATGTTGTAGCGGTTACAATGCTCAATTTGTTTAATACTTGAAATCTGATAAGTTTAGTGATACCTATCTGTTGGTTCAGGTTTTCTTAAAATATAGTGTTCCAGTTTGCGTTTGAGTATAAATAATATATAAAATAATGTGTACTTTGTTCTGTGTCTAATGTACATTTTATATTTGGGTGTAGATTATTAATAAACCTAGAGATGTTACCAGTAAACTCAAATACACATGCTAAAATGTTATCGGCATAAAGGAATCAAAACTTAATTTTCTCAGCTTAATTCGAATCAAAAATTTCGATTTTCTAAATACTCCATAAACATATTAGCCAAAAGTGGTGAAATATGACTCTTCGATAGTAAGCCGCCTCTGTGAAACTACATTTGGCCAACAAAAATAAAATAATTTTGAATAATACATGGTTCTAATAATTGAATCAATTCAGTCAGTATTCTATGTACCTACAATAATTTTCTTATTCAAAATATAATTTAACAAAGGAATATCCTATTGAGAAGGTTTGTTTATGGTTTCAATTATTCTTGCTACTGTATGAGGGCGAACATTAACTTGGAGACAGGAAACAGAACTTTGTCTTCTTTTCTGGTTTTCCTAATCGCCTGATTAACTTCACTTTACCAGCCGACAACACTGTTTTTGCTTTATTTGGCTTTGGAGATGTGGTGTGACACCGCTGCATGCTTGTACGTTTTGAATTAGGAGTAATATAATGGACCCAACTTTTATCAGCTCTCACAGTTGAGTTCAAAAAACACTTAGTTCTCTCTCATACCGCTGTAGTAAAGAAGAATAGATTTGCAAACAACCA
>JABXWE010068665.1:0-12203 GCA_014611495.1 Limonius californicus | reverse complement strand
TGTTTCTTCCTCGATAGCTCGGTCAATTCTTGCAGTGTTAAAACTATAGCAGCAGTAGCTATACAGCATAAATTACTTTTATGCAATTACAAATAGGAGCAGTACCTATTTCACATACAGAACTGAAGTACTTTTCAGTCCAAATAAAACACAACGATGTGGACTGTATTATTGTATATTTACAACTGCCTTCTTACTTCGAACAAACTACATATTATCCATATAATTTAACAAAGAAGGGCGAGAGAAATTCCCTCCACTTTACAGAAAAACACGTGTCATAATCTAACAAAAGATTGCGTCTTAACGGAAGCGAGACTTACACAAAGGCAATTAATTTTAACTGTTGGTCACTGCCGACACTGTCAAAAGGCTTTTGACTTACTCTTGGTAATAACCCAGATGGTTTACACCCATCTCGTGTTCCTTCTGGGAAAACCAAACAACATGGTTGTATAAAATACGCAAGAAGACACTAAATAAAAACTAATTTTATTTTTTAACATTGAATCAATTTGATTGTTTTCGTCACAGCACGCTTTAGTTTTCTGTATAGTTGGTTGCCTTCATAATAGGTGTAATTGATGCTTTCTTTTTAAAAGTATACGTGGGCAATATACACTAAAAAGAAATATTTCCTGTATTTAAAGTGGTGCAGTTCATGTGCATCCGTTAGTATTCCACTTGGGTTGCCTGTTCAAATTTTATGACTTGAGGTTTGTCAGTTAACGAGGCGCTTTTCTTAGCATTTACACTGTAACGAAGTTCCCGGCCAGAACGCGTTTTTAAAAGTTGTGCAGAAACTTTCCGCGTTGTTGGTTCATCGGAAAGGCGCTGGTGGAGCTAGGAGTCGCACTCCGACGAAGGCCGCACTCTCTACCGGCCCAAAACGACGCCAACCCGAGCGAGGACAGCTGCACCGGCCATATAAAAGCAATTCCCGAGGAAAATTCAAAAACTTCTGTGTCAAAGCCTGGAGAAGGAAGTCCAGCTCCAGAACCAGTCCAAGAACCTGTCCGGAAACCAGTCCAGTAACCGAAAACATTAACCGAATCCTTTAACTAAAACCCAGTCCACCGTAATACCTGAAAATCCTAAAAATCCATTCAACACTGATTTAATCTGGGGAAACCCGCGTTGTTGAAAGTGTTGCCCTGCATTTAATTTCCGTTCAACACTGATTTAACCTGGGGAAACCCGCGTTCTTGAAAGTGTTGCCCGGGTATTTAAATTATACATTCAACGCTGATCAAACCTGGGGAAATCCGCGTTCTTGACGTGTTATCCTGTAATTGATTTCCTTTCGAGCATTTAAACGTATTTACGTATTTTCACCTAACCTGGAAAACACCGTATCGAGAGAAGTTTAAAGAATTTACTACGTATATCGCGGTACCATTTCGTTAGCCTGGGGCAACCCGTATTTTCGTTTGGTTCTTGCTTTACTTGAATTCTGAACAAACCGTAATTCCTGCGAAAACCCGAACATTCAACAACACGCCGCGATAGACCGGTGAAAACAACTAAAGCCGTTCACTGCACCGCCGATATAATTCGCATCACTTTTTAATTCTAGTTCTAGGTAACCGGAACGAATTTTTCATTTATTACTAGTTAACCGATGGAACGAGGTCAAGAAAGCTCTTAAAATCCAGTTGCTGCGAGTAATTCCGGTTACCTTCCACTCAAGAATCAATGTTATTTGATTGTTTAGCCAGGGGAGAATTTTACTATTCGAGCCGAGCGTGCCGCCCAGCTGACAAACCACGATCCCCGCACCCCAGTCGACCCGCGCGACCAGCAACAGGACCGTCTCCATTACAGGACCGAACTAAAGCCGATTTGGGATTGTATTAGAACACCGGTTTCAGTTATTATTGTATATATTTATACTTTAAAAATTCAGTATCTAAATTTCAGTTATTCTTATATATATTTATATTTAAAAATCTAGTATCTTAATTTAAGTTAGCCCTTTATAAATAGGAATAAAACTGTTGAGCCTATAAATAATTTTATTCCCAGTGAGCCCTGGCTCTGAGTTTACCCGGCACCAGGCCCGGATATAACAACACATTACAGAATTATTAAACCTACATTTCATTCAAATAAATAGAACCTGCATACAAACAGTGAAATGTCACTTAATATGTATTCGTTGTGAGTGTTACATACAGTCAAATATCTGTAAGCTGAAGTAGTAGGAAACGAATATAATATTCTGGATTCTGGACTTATCGAATTTTTTTTAGAAAAGAAATACACTAAATAAATGGGAGCATTTCGTTTATTACATGAAATATTCACATACATAATGATACTAATTTAAATGTTGTCGAGTAAAACCAAGAAACTAGTTATGAGATATTTTGTGTTGTTTTCAGACTTCATGTTTAATACATTTGCCATTATATTAGTTTCAAAAATCGCGGTAATGCATCTGCTATATTGCTGACTGTGCCAGTGGTACATTCTATGAACAGTAGAAATATTGAAAGTATAATATTATACAACCCCTCAAACGTAAAGTTCATTTCTATCGACGCGTTCTAAAAAAGGTTCAATCGTGGTCTATGGTATATTTATACAAGTAAAGATATGCCCTTTGAATTGCATTTGCTGCGAAGTTGAAATTAAAAAATCGAATTATAAAGGAAAAACTTGCTAAATGGAATGGCAAAACACTTTGAGTTATCAAAAATTTTGACTAATCAAGAGATTTGCGTATATAAAACTAGGAATTTGGCCAGAAGTATCAGCTAATTGCTTTCGTTATTGTACACATGATCAGGGTCGTGTTGTTGCTTCACCGGTAGCAACGATTAGTGCATGAAATTGTATTTCCTTGTCGATTACCACATATCAAGCAGGAAATGATAATGTTTATTTTTAAAATTTACTTATAATGAAGGTCTGTAGGTCGTTTGTAAAAAGAAAACCAGCTGGATACTGTATTTAAGGAGCTGTGGTGGCAGACAGCTTAAAAGTATTAATTGTTAGGTAATAGCAATCTTATTTGTAGTTATCACACTATTAAGAAGAAGTAGGATCGTACCGATTCGTTACGTTTTTAAATATGGAGTTTAGGTATTAATTACATCAGTCATCTGGTTTAAATACAAAATTCAAATAGATGAATTATTAGGAAGCTTAAGAAAACACGCAACGAAAAAAACAACTTTATTTTTACTTTCAAGTAAATTAAATGTTCGAATGTAATGCAAACGCAGTGTGTTTTTGTTGCAATATAATGAAGAAACCGCATTACAAAAATAGTTCATTTTGACTTGAATTTACAAATTTCGAAGTTCGAATGCAATCAAGTTCCTGGCGAAACCACCAGCATGCAGGGAATGATAGGTTTTAACCCGAACGCGTCACAATGAAAAAATAATTACATTTCGATTCTGTTGTAATGAAAAATCCAAAAGAAGTATTATAGAGAATGTTTAGAACAGTATCAACAGGCAAATAATTACATTCCGACACGGTCTCAAACCAAACGCCAAAACCATGAATTATTACAAAGGCTTAGACGACTGGGGTTTTAATCTAAAAACCAAAACTGTAATTATTGCGAAGGCTTTAAAAGGTCATACGGGATAAATAATAAAAGCAATTACATTTCGACTACTTTGTGTCATTCCAAAAGCCGCAACTATGGATTATCGGGAAAGCTTAGAAAGGTCACAGGGGAAAAATAATTTCATTTCGACTCCATTCCAATCTAAAAGGTTATTATTATTACGATGGTTTAGAAGGATACACTGGCGAAATAAATATATGTCCACTTGATTAGAATTAGAATTATTGAATCGGTACGAACAAGTAGGGTGAAAAGAAAGTATTATTTTCCAATGCACCCGCAATTAATAAATAGCTCCGTTTCAGCAACACAAATCTACAGAAATCAAGTGCAAAATTATTATACTTGCACTTAACACTCGAAATGTTTATATTAAATTCCAACAGCAGTAATCTTCAACGAATTCAGAATTAGCTAATGAAAGGTTTAATTTAGTTTGGAACGCTAAAATTTTTTCTTTATTCTCAAGGCGTACAAAGGTTAAACTGAAAAATATACACTAAATATTCTTAAAGGAAACAATCATCATTCCAAATATTGTGATATTGTGAATGCATGTATTGGTAAAAATAATTTTTCGCTTTGAAACTGGAAATAACTTTTATTGAAGAACAAATACCTAGTTAATAGTTTCTCTGTAACTCAAAATCCGAAATATTACATTGTTATAAAGACTCAGCAGTGCCGTATTAGAACAAACAAACATTCCAGTTTTCACATAGTAATTTCGAAATTAAGGGCGAGATGTCATTTATTTTTGGGAGGAATCCTCGAACAGTCGGTTAATGAGTAACTTCTACTATAGTCGGGACCACTGTGGGAAGGCAGTTTTGCAAGGTACTTGGCATTTAAAACTTCACACTTGCGTTAAGAAATGTTCCCGTGCGTTGAAAGAAGACAACCGCTTTTACACTGGTCTTAGCAAAGAATTTATACACGTCAGCTCCAAACAGGCAAGATACAAAACGAAAAGCGGATTATCTTTTGTTACGTACATTGCTTTAAGATTGGATAGAAATAAAACAGAGTTCCTCAAACTTTATAAAGCCATACCTACCTCATAGGGATTTTGTTGTTCGTTTTAATTAATTTAATTATACATATTGTAGTACTAAAATTAGTTTTAATACGAAACGCATTAATTCCAGACTATAACAATTCCAAAGAAAAATTCTAGTAACAGATTATAGTTTTTATATTAAAAAATCAGAATTTATATTTCAGAATTATACGAAAAACACAGTTTTTAATTTTTTGTAACTGAATCCATAAATTCCTTTAATTAAACATACATTAGTTAATTGCACACTTACACGAATTAATACATGTATAAAGTATAAAAAAATCCTGTCAGCTTGTACGATTTTCCCCTTTGGAAAAAATCCACGTTTCATCCAAGAACACTAATTGTCTTTTTAAACCCACAGCATTTTGCTTATATTTTTTTAAAAACTCCGACGTACCTACTATTAACGACTTTAGATGTTAAATGACTATAGAACGTAAATGATTAATAATTGATATTTGATACCATCGTAAACTTCAAATTTCTTTGTATTTATGTCCTAATTTAGCTAGAAATGCTTTTCATAAGGTCGCCCAAGGCAATTGAATATTTTAAATAATTAGAACGTATAGGGCCGCTTCAGTTATTAACTTGTTGAGAACTGCAGGTTTCCGTTTGGATAGATTTTAACTTACACCGTACGGCAAGAACTGCCTTCCCAAAGTGGTCTCGACTATATAGAAGTTATTAGCTCTTAGACGAAATTAGAAGTAGACAATTATGGATTCGATTTGAATACAAAAGTTATAAAGATGCCTTTATTATGCAGGCTCTGAAAACCCGCAAAAATATAGAAGTCAATGTGAAATGCCATCGGTTGCATAGTGGAGCATTGCGGACGCCTGTCAAACGGTATTCGTAGTGCAGAACAGTCCACGTTGGTGGGTATTTGAATGGGCGGACCAACTATAGTGGCATATGCAACCGGTTGAGCTTCGCAGGGCACGTAAGGCCGTCGGTCCCGGTTGTCATACAAACATCCTTGACAATCGTAAACCATGTAGTGAAACTTTTTCTTCTCCGCCCCTGCACACCTGCGAAGAGGTATTGCAGAATCTACTTCATTGTAGGTAATTAACAGGCTATTGACCTATACACAGAAGAAGATGCGAAGAGCTAAATGATGTATTATTGGTTTTAATTATAAAGCTAAGGTTACTCATCCTTTCGACTTCAAATTCAATGTTATTTTTGCTGTAAATTTTTGAACGGTCTCCATCAACATACATTCGGCTTCAATCTAGCAATTTTCAAATTAAAAAAAAATACGAGAATAGATATTCCCGCGAAATCGCTAAAGGTTAGCTAATGCCTAGCCTTTGCTATAAAATCAGAATGTTATTTTTGCGACGCAGTTACAACTAGAAAGCTAAAGATTTGACTTAAATTTAAAATTCTATGCTTAAAATGGAAATATTATGATTTTATAACTACGAACCAGTATTATAACATTAGCTTCAATCATTATTTGGGGATCTTATTTAAAAAACGATTATGTACACACCAAGGATAATCTTTTTAACAGATATTCGTCAGTAGTATTTGTAGCAGTGCTAGATAATTTCAGCAATAATAAATAGGAAAATGTAGACAGAAGCACTAACCGAACGATTAATATGACGATTGATTATATTTGGCCCATATGATTAAATTTTATTCCGGAGATTACAGAAGCCTTTGCTTGAAATTAAACAATAACTTGTAGTTTTTTGTTCCAAAACAACATATTAATACTATTTCTTTATTATATAAAATGGCACATTGCGACATATTAGGCAGATACTTATGTAAAGTTATTTCCATTTAGCTGGGTTTTATTCATGTGAAAAAATTGCCAATCATTTATTGTTACTAACTATTTAGCATAAAATGTATTTTAAAATTATAAAATAAACAGTCGTGGTTAGATTTTCGCTTCATAAAGCGTGCCAGTCGGCGAGCGATAAATTATCGTGAGGTCAGCTGCTGGCCTCTCGTTGCTAGATAAGTAGAAATAAAGTTTATGTCTAAAAAAGTTAAGTTTTGTAAAATTATAAACATGCCTAACCATGCAAAATACCAGCGGTAGTTTCACTGCAGATCAGGGCTACTATCCGTGTTATAACATGCACCACCAAAACTATGCAACTCAATCATTTAATCAGTTTCTTACTCCTCCACAAACTCAGTTTCAACAACTGTTAGGGTCGTCTTAACGGGGGGCGAATAAAACCTACTGAATTATTAAACTCAAATACAGTTGCAGCGTTTCTGCATTTCATTTATGCAGTTTTTGGGTAAACAAACAGCGGATGCGATCAGAACTCACTGGCGGTGACAAGCAGGTGAAATGCTGCCAGCTAGCTGCTGTGGCCGCAGTCATTCGTAATCGTACGGTAATTACGATAATTATGCATATCTTTTGGTGCACCAATCCTCCAGAGGGATCAAGGTTAGGATTAAGTTCAGCCCAGTCTCTCTGTTATTCTCAGGAGTCGCAAGGGGGGGGGGTGCCCCCTCAGCGCTCCTGCGAAGTGGAGACAATCATTAGTGTCCAAACCCCCGCGTAAAAGTCAGTCGATGCCATCCTGACATTAACGTTGCGTTCATAATAATAAAATAACAGTTCGATGTAGGCACATTTACGATGCAACCTCCGACTGACTACCTCCCTAATGATTACTAGAGGAATAATAATTAATCATGCCACACACATTATCTAACCGTACAGCTACCCATATTCATTACGCCACTCTTTCCAACAACTACTTACATAGACACACCAATCTTGTAAATCAACCATAATAGGACCCGGCGTGTGTAAACCACATATAATACCAGGTAGATAATACGTAACCATTCAGGTAAATACATATAACACTGCATGCGATATAAACTGCTTATATCAGCCGACATTGCCACTGCAGCCCTTTTTTTATATATAATCACATAAACGGTAATGCTAAATTCGCCCCTCGCCTCAGATTAGATAATACTCGCAGCGCAATCAGTTAGTAGGTTCGCAAACCGTAGCAATTAGTTATTGCGCGAAAGATACGCAAGCCTAGCCTAGCCTAGCCACCAACAACACTGCCCCATTTAGACTGCCGTCGCGGACCCCTCTCAAGACTCCGCCACACGGCCTTTCCTTCAAAATTTTATGATTCTTCTCTTATAGAGCCGAGAGAAGTTACGTATATTTTAGCAAATATTTATCTGTTGAGCGAACATTTAAGTAATACTCACAACAGGCAAAAACCGTTGCCAAACATTCGGCCAACCTCACTACTAATCACATCCCCGTAAACATAACATATTAGATCATTCTTTCGTCAATTGCTAATGACAACAAACAACTTACTTCGAACGTCCCCGAAGTATAGTATACACCCTTTCGTAATTATTGACTATTGGTATTACCAATCTTGAGCAACAGTATCAAAATAACCATCACGCTGGCACTGACAAGTAGAGCTCGGCCAACCTGACAACCAGAGCTTGGATTATATATCACGCTGTCACTGACAAGTAGAGCTCGACCAACCTGACAACTATAGGTTGGATTATATGTCACGCTGTCACTGACAAGTAGAGCTCGGTCAAGCTGACAACTAGAGCTTGGATGATTACATATCACGCTGTCACTGACAAGTAGAGCTCGGCCAACCTGACATCTATAGTTTGGATTATATATCACGCTGTCATTGAGAAGTAGAGCTCAGCCAACCTGACAACTAGAGCTTAGATGATTATATATCACGCTGTCACTGACAATTAGAGCTCAGCCAACCTGACATCTATAGTTTGGATTATATATCACGCTGTCATTGACAAGTAGAGCTCGGCCAACCTGATAACTACAGCTTGGATGATTATATATCACGCTGTCACTGACAAGTAGAGCTCGGCCAACCTGACAACTACAGTTTGGATTATATATCACGCTGCTACTGACAATTAGAGCTCGGCCAACCTGACAACCAGAGCTTGGATTATATATCACGCTGTCACAGACAAGTAGAGCTCGGCCAACCTGACAACTATAGTTTGGATTATATATCACGCTGTCACTGACAAGTAGAGCTCGGTCAACCTGACATGTATAGTTTGGATTATATATCACGCTGTCACTGACAAGTTGTGATGCCTAGTTATAAAACGGCGGCAACAATATCAGTTTTGTACCCACAAAAAAACGAAGTATCAGTTTCTAAGCAAGATCCAGGTATCAGACAAGGGTTCGACCAGCTACTGTCGCAGAAGGGTGGTTCGATGTAAGCCTAGGCGCCACCTATTTAAAAAATCAACCCTTGGTCTCGAAGATGACGTAGATAAACAGGAATCCCCCGGAGAAAATGTACTTACCTTACTGATAATACTAACGTCTTTCAAATAAAAATACAAGACACAATAAAACACAAAAGCTTGACGTAATTCTCGAGTATAATCAATTAGCGAAAACAAATTTACAAATAAATATCAAGGTTTGACCAACTAAACTTGGCCATAAAAAAAATATCAAAACAATTGACCCCAAATTGGTCACAATTATAACTACAAATATCTTTTAAAGAACAGACCACAAACGTTCCTGTCTGATTTAATTATACGTATGATGAAAGAACTTAAATCCTGGGCAAAACGATAATGCGTCAATAAAAAAACTAAATTAACCAGAAGCCTAAATAGCTTCGCAAAATATAATTAATCACTTCGTGACACGCCTAATTCACGATAAACGAGATCTCGGTTATGTAAACTAAGATAATTACCTATATAGAGGTATAAGCGCTTCGACAATAAAATAAAAAGTTCACGCAAAATCCTCCCTTATTGAATGTATGCGTCAAAAAAAAAATTAAATCAGAACCTCAAAATATGCGGCCCGTTTACACAAGTTAGAAAATGCAGTAAGTGTTGAATTTATAAAAGAATTTTTGCTATAAAATTAGTTCGGTATAACTGATATAATGTTAATTTGTACAAAATAATAATTATGTGGTCGTATTCTGCCGGATGATCTTCGGAGTCCTTGAATTTTTAAAGGAATATATTAAACAGACCTTTTTGATGAAGAATTCCAAATATATCGAACACTTGAGTGGACAGCTGCAATCCGCATTCGCGTTTGGAATTTGACCTTGCGATTTCCTGTGGCGAATATGCGACTTGAAATTTCTTCAAATTCTATGATGTAGGTATAAAACTTCCATCAGAATGTACTTTCCCACAGCAACGGAGTTTTTGGTAGATAATCAAATCCTCAGCAGTTACGAAATTTTTCTCAGCAGCTCTAAATTTTTCCGGTAGTTACGAACTTTTCAGCAGCTCAAAATTTTTCCGGTAGTTACGAACTTTTCAGCAGCTCAAAATTTGCCTAAATAATACAAGAGACTAAATAAAACGGAAAAATAGAATCAAACTTCCTTAGCTTACCAAAGATGTCAATCGGCAAATAGAAAAACCTCTTCAAGGGTGTAATAAATTGGTTAAAAAGCAGGGAAAATCTCACTAACACCTCACAAGGTTAAGACTTCCCTTAAACTTGAACTTTTCAACAAAATTAGGAACAAATCCTTGGTCTAAATTGACCGCGATGAAATCAAGCTACACGACTTGACAGGTATCAGAATAATTCTGCCGGCTCGAGGAAATCTAAACTCCACTTGGCATTGAAACTAATCATGCGCGGAACCAAAATTTGAAACTGAAATATCGAGGCGCGCTAAACACCTGCCTAAATTTGAAACAAACTCAGCAATATACACTGTGCGTCGAAATCGCACGTTACAAAGTAGAGCTCGGCCAACCTGACAACCATAGTTTGGATTATATATCACGCTGTCACTGACAAGAAGAGCTCGGCCAACCTGACAACTACAGGTTGGATTATATGTCACGCTGTCACTGACAAGTAGAGCTCGGTCAACCTGATAACTAGAGCTTGGATGATTACATGTCACGCTGTCACTGACAAGTAAGACTCGGTCAACCTGACATGTATAGTTTGGATTATATATCACGCTGTCACTGACAAGTAGAGCTCGGCCAACCTGACAACCAGAGCTTGGATTATATATCACGCTGTCACTGACAAGTAGAGCTCGGCCAACCTGATAACCAGAGCTTGGATTACATATCACACTGTGACTGACAAGTAGGGCTCGGCCAACCTGATAACCAGAGCTTGGATTATATATCACGCTGTCACTGACAAGTAGACCTCGGCCAACCTAACAACTATAGGTTGAATTATTTATCACGCTGTCACTGACAAGTAGAGCTCGGCCAACCTGACAACGTTGTCACTAACAACTAGTACTGGGACGATATGCAAAATGCATATCTTGTCTATGGCGATGCGACCATTGGAACCAATTCCCAATTGCCTTAGATATTTCGGTAATTTGATGCATATCCAGCGTACATCAGCAATTTCTGCATATTTTCCATATTTACAAGATCCAGCACAACCTACATATTTTTGCCGGTTTAGGCACCATTCTCATTAATACACAGTTTACAAAATTATTCCTCTCTCCTTTAGTAAAACTCTGAATGCCGGCATCCCTGATGAAGTGCAGGGAGATTTACAAATATTTTCTGTTTGATCAACTTCCAAGATGCCGCAATAAGTACGGGATTAGAATTACACGTACAACAACTGCAGGTTTTGTATATTGAGGAAGTACATCTTTCTTCAGGTTTTTGGGAAAACCTGCAGCTGCTGGTTGCAAATACAGCATAATTTTCTAAAAAACCTCAACTACTAATTAATAAGTGGCGAAACTATCTTAAAGTAACCACTTTTACATTGGTTTTACAATAAGACCAACAGTTCTAACAGGGGTGTTCTCTGAACAACCTGAACTACATACGGTTAAATCGTCTTGTTTGCCAAAAGTGACACTAATTTAGTTTCTTTTCGAATAAAAGGCTTTTCAGAACTTTTACAATATGGTTAGCAAATGTTTTGCAGAGCATGAAGCAAACCTGTAGAATTTTTTAATTATTTCTAGAATTGTATAATTGTATAAAACTATATTTTACACCACATTTTGTATTCTACAAAAATGAAATAGAAGACACAAGAACCCGTAACCATCAAAAAATGTCTGTTAGTACTAATTCCAATATGCTCCCAATTATGCTAGAAAAAGTTCCAAATTAATCAAAATGCTGGGGCTCCCTTACATCGATGTAACGCCGAAAAGATTAGTAAAAACAATGATCCTCAAAAATCCCTATGAGAATCTTATTGTAGTTAATTTATCCTCGATCCCTATATTTTCCGGTACTGAAACTTATTTTATTAAATAAATGTGGACAAGCTGATTAACATTTATTGAACGATGTGTTCGATAAAAAGCAGCAACTCAGAATGACTTTAAAATTGAAGTGATAATAGTACTCAGTACTACCAATTATTTTAAATTATATTCATTTTGGGAACCCCTGTAGAAGATCAGATTATTCATGACATTAAGACTGCTCGATTTTTACTTTCCCATACCTTATAGGTATAGGGTAAGTATTGAATTCATGAAAATGTTCGAAATCGAGATTTTAACG
>JABXWE010068651.1:0-11755 GCA_014611495.1 Limonius californicus | reverse complement strand
ATAATCCTTTACGTATGTTGGTATCTGTTTTTGTTCCTCCCATCAGTATTTCTCCCCGCAGACATTTGTCACTTCTTTTCCATTAATTTATTCCTGCACCTCTGCAAGTCTTCTGTTTTCATTCTTGTTGGTATTCCCAATAAGTTTTCCATACATTTATTTCGCTTCTCTCCCGTTCATCCTTTTCTTTACCAGTAAATTCATATTTCTGCCTCTCTGGAGCTCTTCTAGCTCCAATGATAAAAGGGTGTGCGGTCATATTACTTCATCGGCGTCTTTTTTAACCTCGTCTCACTACGTCATGGTTTCTGCCTTCATTCTGGTCTCTTTCCGTTTCTTATACATATCCGTCTTCTCTCCTGGGTCTTGTTTGATATCACAGTATGTTTTCAAGATCTAATTTATAATTATTGTTATCCTAGTACTTTATTAGTTTCCGTTCTTTATCCTCTTCGCTTATCCTTATGGTATCTGTGTCGTCCTTGTCAGTGTTTCCATTTGCTGTTCCGGACATGTGTCTCGCTTATCTCCCATCACTCATTTCCATTCCCAGTACATTTTTATTTTTACCTTTCTATTCTAGATCCAATTAAAAAACGGTGTGTTATAATATTATTGGCTCTCCTTCGCTATGTTTCTCTCTCTACCTCACGGATTTCGCATTCATTCTTGTCCGGATTTTCAGTTTCTTCTTCGGACGTATGCCTTTCTTATCTTCTGCCTTCTCTTTCCTATCCCACTAAGTATTCATGTCTACTTTTCTGTAATACTTCAAAATTTAACTTATAATCAGTGTCGTTGAGATACTTCATTAGTATGTTTTTTTATCCTGTTCATTTGACCATTTTCTTTTTCAGGAAATCTTTATTGCTATCTCTCTGGAACTGATTTAACTATAATTAAAAACCGGTGTGTGATCATAGTATTTATATACAGGGTGATTCAAAAATGTATGGTCCAAACGTTAACCGATAATTGGTGATGTTAAAATAAGTAAAAAATTCACAATTATTTTCTAGTTATAACAACATTTTTATTTTTAATGAACAACATATACAATTACAAGGTAAATTAAAAATAATCACGAATGTTCAAAATGTCCACCCTGTACTGGTGTACAAAGTTGACAACGCCGACGCAGGGAATCTCGAACATTCCTCAGCTGTTGAGGATCTCTTCCAATGTCCGCAACAGCTTCATTTATTCTATTAACTAAGTCATCCCTGTTTTGAATTTCCGTTGCATTAACCTTTCCCTTTAATGCACCCCACAAGTAAAAATCTGGTGGAGTAATATCATGTAGATTTTGTTGTACATGTTGTATATGGTAGGGGTATAAGCTGTTTCTGTTTAATGCACGCCAAATTGTCAACTGGGTAATAACCTAATTGCCTAGAAATTCTTTTAGTACTCATCGATGGGTTTTACTGGACTGCGTCAACAATGTCAGCATTAATATCCACGTTATTTCTTCCAACATAATGAGGTGGTCTAACCGTACCTGTTTCACACAAATTTCGGCGGTGAGGATACCTACTCCAATATTCTACCACAGCTGCAATAGCCATATACAAAATGCATTTTTGCGTATCCACGTGCAGAAAAAAGCTCTATTATTACCACGCTTAGAAAACAACAATAATTCAACCTTGCAGCACCTTCTGTCATAACAAATTAGCAATTTGTTTGACTTATTTCCTATTATGACTTGATTTAACAGAACAATGATAAAAACAAAGAAATCATCTGTAACTAGATAATGGTTGGAAATAAGACATGAGTTTATTAACATTTCTTGCTTCGTGTAGCATCCCACATCACACCCTTAAGTTTGAACAACACCTTTTGAATCACTCTGTATCTATCTCTCTGCTTTATCGTTTGCTTTCAGTGTAGTCGGTTCTTCCATTTTTTCGCAAAACAACCTTTTTTCTGTACTTACTATTTCCGTTTCCACTAAGTTTATATTTCTACCTTAAAGTAAATCGTCTAGATATAACTGAAAATTAGTGTTTGGTAATAATACTCGATTAGTTTTCTTTTTTTATGCTCTTTCCTCTGCCTCGTGATACCTGTTTTGTTTCGTCTTTAACGCCATTTCTTTTTTTTCCAGACATTAGCCTTTCGGTTACTGTTCTGTGTTTTCTTTTTTCTGTCTCATCTGTCTGGTTCTCTTATAGTCCTTTTTCTCTTTACAGCACACAGGTCCATCGTATTTACTCTCTCTTCCAATAGTTTTTTCTTCTTTTCATCATCATTCTTTTTTCTCAATTCTTCCTTTCTTAATATCTTTCATGTTCTTCCCTTAGTGATAGTAGTGCATGGTTTTGCAGTAACTCTCCTAGTATCCCGAGCATCTTTTCTATCTTTGTCCAATAATTCGTCAATTCGTAGCTGCATGTTGTTAATGTTCTTTTCTCCAATTAGCCTTTCTTTCTCTTGTTTCTAGCGCAGTATTACTTACGTCCATGTTGTATGTAGATTTAATCTTTTCTCTCTCATTCCTTATATTTTCTGTTTTTCCTCTGTTCTTCGGTTACTCTCAATTTTCTATTTAATCTAAATACTGCACGTGATCTATCAAGGCCGTTATAATTTTGTTTAATTTAGTTACTGTTCCCAATATTCACTGAAAAAATTCTTTGATTAAGAACTGGATTATGAACTATACTTCGACTTTGTCCCAGATATAGAATTGGGAACAATAAATTCGATATTGGTCTCTTTCTGAACACATAATTTCATAAGTTAGCCTCAAACGACCGACCTTGCCTAATTTAATGGAGGTTTTCATGTTATCCATCAGTATTCCGTCCACACATTGTTAAATATTAAAACAACTATTGATTTCTAATTTCTTCGACGTTCAAGTTAAGAATCCACTAATGCCCGTATTCGCTGGCACTTTTCACGGCGGTCTTTTAATACGCGTAACGATTACCTATATTCCCAATTTTGTTTACACAACCATAACGAGGTAAATCGTTGTATGACGAACGTATCTCCTTCAGTACTCGGGGCGGGGAGGCAAATATTGATAGATGAGATATAAATATAATAATGCCGCGAAGGACTTATTTAATCGATAAGTACTTCTAAATTAATTGATAGCTGCGCTATTTATACTAGTCTAGATGTTTGCGTCACATATTTCACGGAGGTGGTTGCTTGGTGTAGTTGATAATAATCAATGATCGCGCCTAAGTTCAAATTTGGGGCCGAGTGGGACGTGTTTTTCGATTATTACGTACAAGGCGAGCGTTTGGCGAATTTTCTTTTAATGTCACGTAGGCGTGGAAATTGGCTAGGCAGTCTTGAAGCTATTTTGAGCAACTCTAAATTTAATATATATTCAGCAATATTAATTCTGACCAATTGTTGAGTCATTCGTAGGAAAAAAATTATTGCAGAACATTTAATGATTCAGTTGTTACTGAATTTGTAATTACTAGATTGTACAATACTTAAGCTGATTACATTTATTGGAATCGTAAGAAACTTGTAAACATCCATTGACAAGTTCGACTCATTTATGAAGTACCGCGACGTATTTAATATAAATGAAAGTAAAAGGAAAACAAAGCTGTTTAAAAGATAATTATGAATTTTTCGTACGTAGGTACTCGAAACCAAATTCCAGTTAATTTTTTAATTAGTATTCAAGTGCTAATTAATAACTGGAAACGAGCTAAGTAATAATGAAAAACTGAAATTTTAAATGGCAGTTTAAAATCTTGCGAAGAGAACTTCATTTACTTATCAGAGGAGGTTCTTGAAATGATCACGTATTTAGTGCCGGTACTTTTAAATTATATTTAAAAGTTCTGCTATATTCATTATTCGTTTAATATGGCATTGTATAAAAGGTGATGGCGATAGTTTTATTTGGCATATTAATTAATACAAACTTGAAAAGTGTAGGGAAAAGCTTTCCAGTAATTATTCGAATTTTAAAATTATTACAAACTGTAAAACTTGTTCCAGATGCTTATTTTATTAAACACCCTTATTGCTCCATCGAAAATGTTAATCTGTGACCACTTTGGAAAACAAACGTATATTTTTATAAAATATTGTGATCCCGATTTTAAGGTCAACTAAGAGTTATTTTCTCAAATGATATTTACGTTAATAATTGGTCGGAATTTAGTTAAATTAATATGAATTAATTAGCATAAGTTATGCTTAAATCTGACTGAAAAGTTTGCAGATAACAATCATATTTAAATACAATATAGTTTAATTTTGAATTATGATGATTCTTGGCAGAAATCACTTTTCTGGTACTCTCATATATCAAGAAATCCAAAAAAAGCTGATCCTCAGCGGGCTGTGAAATGAAAAGTCACGTCTTTACTAGACTAAAGGAATGTTTATGATGTCAGATAAATTAGTTATCTTTTTTTGATACGAATCTGATAGATTGTTAAAATGGTTTTTAATATATTTCAAAGAGCATTCATTATTGAATCTTACTTTCGGAACGGCTTTCAAGTTGACGGAGAATAGACCTATTCGATTCCTCCTTGTTTTATTGTTTTATTTCCGTTCAGGAGCTTTTAGAACATGATTATCCAAAAAGAGTTCAGTTTTGTCGTTGGTTTTTGGATAATCTCAATGATGAGCAGTTAAATTTAACCTTTTTTACCGACGAAGCCTGGTTTTACCTTAATGGGTATGTTAATTCACAGAATATGCGGATTTGGAGTAGCGAGAATCCACACGTTACAATTAAAGCTCCCCTTCATCTACAGAAAATAGGAGTCTGGGTTTGGAATGAATCGTCGTAGGTTAGTTGCGCCAATATTTTTCGAAGGCATGCTAACTGCAGCAAGGTACAGGAACGAATTATTGCAACCTTTCTTAAATGAACTTCACGATGATGAGCTACGGGATGGTTTTCTGCAACAGGATGGCGCAACAGCTCATGCAGCTGCAGATGCAATTAATTTTTTACGCGAATATTTTGATGACCGAATCATTAGTAGGAATACTGCAACACCCTGGCCCCCTCGCTCTTGTGATATTACTGTTTTGGACTTTTTTCTATGGCCCTATTTGAAAAACACCATTTTTAAAACTCCAGTTAATGATTTAAACGAACTGAAACTTAGAATTGAAGAAAACTGTCAAGAAATTAACAACTCACCTCAATTATTACAAAATGTTTTTGAAGGTATGAGAAGTCGAGTTCAGAAATGTTTGGAGGAAGAAGGCAGACATTTTCAACATTTGTTGTGATCATTACATTAGCCTAGTAAAGACGTGACTTTTCATTCCACAGCCCGCTGGGATCTGCTTTTTTGGATCTCATGATAGATATTAACATGTCGCAGTAAACGAAACACAGCCATGGCGACAATAAAAATAAACAATCTTATACGTTGTTTTAAGTCAGCAGTGTTGCAAATAATTAAACAAATTCTAAAAATAAAGTTGCAACTAAGTTGCCATAACTTTCAAAGTTTAGATTCGTACATTAATAAATTGATTTTACAGCTGTTTTTGTTTTAGTTTTATTGAGCCAGAGTGATGTTTCCACATTTTCAACACATTCTTTATTTTTTATTACAAAATTGATTTTCAGCAAAGCAATGAATTATCTGATTGATGACTGATAAACAGGGTTTCCTAGGGATAGAGCTATATGCAGAACGCATGGAGAATTACAATTTCCAAGTATTTATGTCCCCACGGTTGGATTAGAATGTAAACTTTATTCTTGATATTAGCTAGTGTTCGTCTGGTTTAGCTAAAATTAAACAAAAACTTAAAAAACATTCATAAGTTCAATACGTTTCGTTTCAAAAAAATGTTTCCTATATATTTAGGACAGAGTGGATAAAACAATGGTTCCAGCAGCAGAAATTCGCGGTTCTAGTTCTTATTTTGGGACACATTTGTTTAATATTTATCCCAATCGTTAACAGAACCGGAGATTTCTGCTTACAAGACAACGATTTTATCCACTGCTATGGTATTAAATAGATAGGTCTTGTATTATTGTATGTATGAATATCCATAAAGGTATGCTTAATTTTTAAGGTAAATCGTCTTTGTAGTTGGTATACGTAGCGAATAACAATAAAACGGTATCCTTCGGTAGTAAAGTCTGAAAAATATAAATTCCCTAGTATTATACGTTAGTTTCGTTTCTAAAAAATCCCGTATGTATACCAAATAATTAATGCAGATGACAAGTTGTATACATTCAGATTTGAATGAAACTGTTCTGATATTTATTCAATTCTTTCATGAGCAAGTAATTTAAAGTAGAACAAAAAGTATTAGGCAAATTCAAAATTACAAACTCGCGTTAGAAGCCACGTAATTCATTCTGTAATTCTCGAAACCACCAACCTTGTTGCAGGGGCCGTAAATTATAGTGTTTTGCCCGTCTGAATCTCTAAAGCAAGTGAATCCAAACAACTCGAAACTAGGAAGTAGGAAACAAGCATAATCCCTTCTAAAACTTGGAGCTCGCCCTAAGCGTTCCGTGTTACTTAATTTTTATTCCTTCAGGGGCGTACGTCGTTCAGATTCACAATTTCCGCCCCATTGCTGCTGGGGAGGAAGAACGTAATTTTTCTTTTTGATGTTTCGGTTTTTGCCCGGTATTCATATGCCCCGAGCTTTCGCAAACAACTGTTCTTAATCCAGGAAAACAAACAAAACTTGCAGAACTCGCCCCGACATCCGTCATAAGTCACCGAAACCGATGAAAAATGCATGAACCTCTTGGAATAAGGGCTGGAAGGAGCTGCGGGTTATCTTAACAAAGAGACGTGTGGCAGTTTGATTTTGAAAATCCTGGAAAACATTGGCTTTTAGTGCTGGGGCACGTTTCGTTCAGCAGTATTAAATTTAACGGAAACGAGAGCATTATCAGCCGCTAGACGAGAGATCAGAAATTATTTTGATTGACACACGCTGTATTGGATTTCGTTTGGGGAAGAAAAACTCACGTCGACGTAAGTCACCTTAAATATAACTAAGCGGAGAGAGCTTTTGATCGATGCTTAAAAACGCGCAGCGTCGGAGCCCTCCGGGTGCCGAATGAAGCACAAAAAAGGACGTGGAAATGGTTGAAAGGTTATAAAGCTCCCGGCTTTACATATTTTTTTTTATCAATCACGCAAAGCACGCCACAATTTTACACTACATGTATAGTATATGTTCAAGAAGAAAAACTAGAAGAGGATTTTATAGAAAGAACCTCGGAATACATCAAATGTAGTACATACATGCCTGCTGATTTTGAAATTTGAATTGGGAAATCATTATGTGTTTTCGTATTTTTGACCATAAAAGTAATTCTCTAATTTATGATTTTGTTTCCCAGTGGAGAATATATTTTGGAAAAATCAAATTAGTGCCTTACAGACGATATTAACCCAAAGTGCAATATATATGTGCAGTTGAAATGTTTATTCTGGCGCTTGGTAAAAATCGTTATACATATACATATATGTATGGATTGTAGGAAGCTGCTTTTTAGAAGCTCTTTACTTTACAGTGTAGTGGTTAGCAATAAGCAGTTTTATGCAAACCTAACGCAACGTATCCGTAATCGTTCATAAGTATAGAGAGCTGTTTTCTTAAAGCTATTTTAGATAACCGTTTAATTCCAAAAGCCATATTATTGTACAGCACTGTTTGGCAAAATGGCTAAATTATAAAAGCTATATACTACACTGTAGTAGTAACTACAGTATAGAGCGTTGTTTTAGTGAGATACTCAATTGTAGAACCATTTTGTACCTATTTTACCAAGCATTCTCTTGTAGAAGCGCTGCATTGTATAAAGGGTGTAAAACCTATTTTGTAGAACTGAGTACTGCATAACGCTGAATTGATAATACACTATAATACCTACACGCTCAATTGTAGAACTCTTCTATAGAGCGCTGTTCTGCAAAAGAACAATTTTTAAGGCGCTGTTGGATAAATGTGCTCAATTGTGGTAACTCCGATTGAAATAAATGTTGTTTTGCAGAACTACGTAACTACAAAACAGCATTGTAGGGCGCTTTTATGCAAAAGCGTCCAATAGTATGGACCATATATATCAGAATTATATTTCGTAGAAGTCCTTAATTGTGGAGATTGTCTCTTTGCACAAGCACTTCATTATAGTATTTTACAGAAGGGCTCAACTGTAATGGTATTTTTCTCCGAACACGTCAATTGTGGCAGTTTTGATGGAAACACCGTTGTTTTTTTAAAACACTTAAAAACAGCTATATTGCAAAGATCTGTTGTACGAAAGCACTACACTGAAGAAGCGCTTAATTGCGTGAACTGTGTATTAGAAACAGCAGAGCTCGATTGCACATTTTGTTTGACAAAAGCAGTCGATGGTTGAAATTCTGTAATGTAGAGCTCCAATTTGCGAAAGGAGTATATTGCACTGCAAAAGTTGTTTTACAAAAGTAGTCGATGGTAAAAGTTAAAGAGTTCTATTTTGCAAAATCACTGTATTGCTCAATTGTATGGACTGTGTAATACAAATAGCAGAGCTCAATTGCTTAAGTGGTTTATTAAAGCAGACCATGGTGTAAGTTATGTAATGTAGACCTCTATTTTTATGAAACTACTATATTGCAAAAGAGCTGAATTGTATGGACTGTGTATTAGAAATAGCGGAACTCAATTGCTTAAGTTGTTTTACATAAGCAGTCGGTGGTAAAAGTTATATAGAGTTATATGTTGCAAAACCACTCAAAAGAGCTCAGTTGTATGGACTGTGTAATACAAATAGCAGAGCTTAATTGCTTAAGTTATTTTATAAAGGCAGTCCATGGTGAAAGTTATGTAATGTAGACCTCTATTTTTATGAAACTACTATATTTATTTATTTATTTATTTATAATTGATTGCCCAACAGTTTCCCAATTACAGGACAATTTACAAAATAACGGCTAAACAACAAAGATTTGCATAACATGCAAAAAAGACTAACATAAATTATATCTAGAACCCATAAATATTACATAATGTACAGCTTAACTATTAGGTTAACTATAAGGTAATTGTGCCAAACGACCAATTGAGAGGTTAAATGAACAATCTGTTATTTTACATCAAGGGCTCAATAGCTGTTTTCACAATGTTTAAAAAGTGCTTATAGGTGCATGAGAAGATGTCACATGCATCACTAATTTTGTTGTAGTTACTACACATAATCACAATTGGCGATTTAAGCATTACATTTGTTCTAGTTCTTTGAATGTAGAAGGTTTTGTGATTTCTGGTTGATGCTCCAGGAACATGTATATTGAGTTTACTGAGCAGATATTCACAGTCAATTTGGTAATGCACCAACTTAAACAAAAAAATTATTCCATTATTCACCCTTCTAAATTCAAGGGAGGTAGTATCAAAAGCAACCAACAACGTTTCATAAGCAAATCCTCTCTCAGGATAGACATGATGTTTCTTAAACCACAAAAATTTCAGAAACCTTCTTTGAACTCCTTCAATTAGCAGTTTATGACTTCCGTAGAACGGCTGCCACACAAGTGCACCGTACTCTAATTTGGAGCGAACAAGCGTAAAATAAAGAGTTTTTAAAACAAGTAAGTTGTTGAAACCTTTGCAGTTTCTCAAGACAAAGCCTAATGTTTTATTAGAGGATGATACAGTTTGTGCCATATGGTGAGAGAAAGAGAGCTCGCTATCAAAATAAATGCCCAAGTCCTTCACCATGCTACGACGGGTTACTGATTCATCATCAATTGAATAGGGGAATATAATGGGAACAAGCTTCCTGGTGAACGTCATTACATTACATTTATTTATGTTAAGATGCAGATTATTCAAGTTACACCAACTCACAATCTTATTAATGTTCATCTGTAACTTAAGACAGTCGTGAGTAGTGTCGACAGAAGTAAATAATTTCAGGTCATCAGCGAACATGAGAACTTCACAGTTGAGGTCTACGCATATATCATTAATAAACAATAGAAACAATAGAGGTCCTAAATTCGACCCTTGCGGAACACCTGATTTAGCTATAAAACATGTAGATTTATGGCCATTATAGAAGACATATTGTTGACGATTAGATAAGTATGATTCGAACAGGGAAAGGAGGGAATGACTAAATCCAAAGTTACAAAGTTTTTTTAGTAATATGTCATGACTGATACGATCAAAGGCCTTCGAGAAGTCCGTATACACTACATCTACCTGACCTTGAACGTCCAAGTATTCCGATACATACTGAGTAAAACAACAGAGATTAGAGACGGTGGAGCGTTTTTCAACAAATCCATGTTGAAAAGGTGAGATACAACATTTAATAGAAGAGTAGATACGCTCATATAAGACTCTTTCAAAGACTATATTGCAAAAGAGCTGAATTGTATGGACTCTATATTACAAATAGCACAGCGCAATTGCACAAATTGTTTTACAAAAGTAGTCGAATGTAGAAGTCATGTAATGTAGAGCCCTTGTTTTTATGAAACTACTATATTGCAAAAGAGCTGAATTGTAAAAGTTGTGTAATGTAGAGCTCTATTTTGCAAAACTACTGCATTGCAAAAGCGCTGAATTGTATGGACTGTGTATTACAAATAGCAGAGCTCAATTGCACAAATTGTTTTAGAAAAACAGTCTATCGTAGAGGTTATGTAATGTAGAGCTCTTTTTTGTGAAACTACTGCATTCCAAAAGCGCTGAATTGTGTGGACTGTGTAATACAAATAGCACAGCTCAATTGCTTAAGTTGTTTTATAAAAGCAGTCAATGGTAACAGTTATGTAATATAGAATTCTTTTTTGTGAAACTACTGCATTGCAAAATAGCTGAATTGTATGAACTGTGTATTACAAATAGCAGAGCTCAATTGCACAAGCTGTTTTATAAAAGCAGTCGATGGTAAAAGTTATGTAATATAGAACTCTCTTTTGTGAAACTACTACATTGCAAAAGCGCTGAATTGTATGGACTGTGTATTACAAACAGCAGAGCTCAATTGCACAAATTGTTTTAGAAAAGCAGTCGATCGTAGAAGTTATGTAATGTAGAGTTCTTTTTTGTGAAACTACTGCATTGCAAAAGCGCTGAATTGTATGGACTGTGTATTACAAATAGCTGAGCTCAATTGCACAAATTATTTTAGAAAAACAGTCGATCGTAGAAGTTATGTAATGTAGGGTTCTTTTTTTGTGAAACTACTGCATTGCAAAAGCGCTGAATTGTATGGACTGTGTATTACAAATAGCTGAGCTCAGTTGCACAAATTATTTTAGAAAAACAGTCGATCGTAGAAGTTATGTAATGTAGAGTTCTTTTTTGTGAAACTACTGCATTGCAAAAGCGCTGAATTGTGTGGACTGTGTATTACAAATAGCTGAGCTCAGTTGCACAAATTATTTTAGAAAAACAGTCGATCGTAGAAGTTATGTAATGTAGAGTTCTTTTTTGTGAAACTACTGCATTGCAAAAGCGCTGAATTGTATGGACTGTGTATTACAAATAACTGAGCTCAATTGCACAAATTATTTTAGAAAAACAGTCGATCGAAGAAGTTATGTAATGTAGAGTTCTTTTTTGTGAAACTACTGCATTGCAAAAGCGCTGAATTGTATGGACTGTGTATTACAAATAGCTGAGCTCAATTGCACAAATTATTTTAGAAAAACAGTCGATCGTAGAAGTTATGTAATGTAGAGTTCTTTTTTGTGAAACTACTGCATTGCAAAAGCGCTGAATTGTGTGGACTGTGTATTACAAATAGCTGAGC
>JABXWE010068649.1:0-11506 GCA_014611495.1 Limonius californicus | reverse complement strand
ATAAATATTATCATTTTCCACGTAATCGTTCAGTTCGAACGTTGCAACAAAATCTTCTATTATTAACCATAAATAAATATTACCATTTTCCATGTAATCGTTCAGTTCGAACGTTCCAACAAAATCTTGTATTATTTAACCATAAATATTATCATTTTCCACGTAATCGTTCAGTTCGAACGTTGCAACAAAATCTTCTATTATTAACCATAAATAAATATTACCATTTTCCATGTAATCGTTCAGTTCGAACGTTCCAACAAAATCTTGTATTATTTAACCATAAATATTATCATTTTCCACGTAATCGTTCAGTTCGAACGTTGCAACAAAATCTTCTATTATTAACCATAAATAAATATTACCATTTTCCATGTAATCGTTCAGTTCGAACGTTCCAACAAAATCTTGTATTATTTAACCATAAATATTATCATTTTCCACGTAATCGTTCAGTTCGAACGTTGCAACAAAATCTTCTATTATTAACCATAAATAAATATTACCATTTTCCATGTAATCGTTCAGTTCGAACGTTCCAACAAAATCTAGTATTATTTAACCATAAATATTATCATTTTCCACGTAATCGTTCAGTTCGAACGTTGGAACAAAATCTTCTATTATTAACCATAAATAAATGTTACCATTTTCCATGTAATCGTTCAGTTCGAACGTTCCAACAAAATCTTGTATTATTTAACCATAAATATTACCATTCTCCATGTAATCGTTCAGTTCGAACGTTCCAACAAAATCTTGTATTATTTAACCATAAATTTTCCATTTTCCATGTAATCGTTATACTTATTGTATCATGTCAGTAAATTAAAAGAAGTTGAATTGTATTTGTTTTGAAATTTACTACATCTTTTATTTTGGTCCATTTTTATCTTTCTGTGCATGAACTTTGCGAGCTTTATATATAGGAGGAGGCACAATAAAGGTGAGTCGGATTTCCGTAAGCTGCTGGCTTCTCGGCCTTCCACGAGAACTGGTAATCTGCTGTGATTTGGAAGGTGGCGCCCGTTAATTTTGATCTACTCTGTACACAACTAGGAAGATTTCTCTCCCGTAAGCGGTTTCCGTGAAGCTAAGCCGTAGGTCTCTTTCCACCTATCCTGTTGCGGGTCGACGAAAAAGCTTGTTTGGCCCATAACATGTAATCTTTTTTAAGGATTTTCGAAAATTCTCTGATATATTACTATAGAAGATAGGAAGCTCTTAAAATAAAAGCAGGAGATTATGTTAGATAAGTAACTGTGAAACTGATACGCTGGAGTTAATTGATTTATCTTAAGGTTTGTTAGGTATGCACTAAAAGCTATCGAAATCGGATGATGACAGAAGAACAAAGCGTTAAGTATCTACGAACTGTTCGTTTTAGCGTACACCATTCTGGTAAGATTAACTACATATACATAATATCCACCGTCGAAAATAGCTACCTGCTGTAATAATTATATTTAATTATTATTTTTACTGATTCTTACTTATTACAATTTGCATTGTACTATTGATTGTACATTGTTTTTACATAAGATACTTAAGTTGTATGTGGCCATTTAAGTTAAATATTGTAGTTTTTTATGGTAAGTATTATTTATATGCAAATGTTTTACAGGCAGGCCTTTCTAAAACACCTTACTGAGGAACTAATAAATACTATTAACATTACATTATTTATGTTAATCCGTTACTATGAAAACGTTAGTGTGCATAAATAGGTCTAAATGAAAACACAACCGAATAGTTAAAAACATTTCTTGTAAATATTTACTAAACCATGGCCGTTTATTAACTTACTTTTCGTAGTTTTTAATTCATAATTGAACGACAATATATTTTTGAATTTTTAAAAATAAAAATGATTTAATGAACTTCATGACCCCTCCGGCAAGTGTTTTGTGATTCAAACTACTTTGTTTACGTATTATTTTAAATTAGTTTTGCAATTACACGTGTTCCCTCAGCTCAGTTCAACTAATATTGATGTGTTTTAATTTTTTCGGAAATACTGTATAATCAAGTTACAGAATTTATTCCAGTTACAGTTTCCGCAGGGTATTTTTTATATAAACGCGATCGTGCTCAGTGCGTTAAACTTCTATGCTGAAGGTCTGGGGTTCAATTCGCGGTACCAGGCTTTGGATTTTTAACGGCCCTTATCCCTCGCAAGGCAATGGCAAACCACCAAAGCTACTTCTGCCTAGTAAATCTTCTCTGGAGTAGAGGTGTTTACATTTCCCGTGGTTCGGAGCTCACGTTAAACTGTAGGTCCTCTATGTCTATGATACTTTAAAACGCGCAACATGTGCATAGGCGAGAAGATCGCTACGTCTCATAAGGGACAAAGCACTCGAAGGAGAAAAGCATTGTTGATAAATAAACTGCAAACAGGAATTTTCCATGTTTATGTTGCTAAAAGTATAAAATCATCCTACAGTGATTAGCACTTAAGTTATTGATTAATAAAAACATTTGTAGTAATATCGTTGCATACCACGCCAATGTTAAAAATAAAAATTTGTGATAACCTAAACTCTAGTCTTTATGTTATTTTTGTGCACGTGAGGACTTACGCAATTCTATATTAATACCCATGAATTAAAAGTAACAACAAGTTGCGGTTAATTCTAATACAATTTCAATGTCAAAAATACCGTATTTGGCATATACCACGTTACTTATTGGTCGTAAACAACTTGTAATTGCATTTTCTCTTATTATTTTCGTTCTACATGAGAATAGTGATTATTACTATAATGTAATTGCAATGATTTAATGACTTTCGTAGCCGCAGAAATGAATTTAATTAGCGTTATTTTCGTTTTTATGCTACACCTACTTACTCGTAAACATCAACACCTTGACAAAAGCCAAAATAAACCAAAAATACGAATTTCGCCGACATTCACAAATTGGTTTTTTGATATCTAATTTAAAATTTGTTAAACTTCGCCATACTTTGTACATAATTTACACTGGTCAATCGTTAAAAAAACGTCTTGAGACTCACTTGATTTAGATGGCTTGGTAGGCGTTAAGTTTTCCAGTTGTCAATGCACATGACCTTTTTTTCTTGGAAGCTTTAATCATGTAATTACCAAAACATGCAAGTGGTTGCGTAAGAGACGCTGCTCAATTTTTTTAACAGCGCTTTGCGGAAAAGTAAATATAAAACTGGACATAATTCATCTATAGGTACATATGTCAAAAATGCTCTTACTTTTATTTACTACTAAACAGTTTTACTTGTGCCCTGTGATTACAGGCATGTAACCAGACCTACATGCCTAGTGGGCCGAGGCCGGACCTACATTTTTTTTAGGTGGGCCAACATCCATTTTACATTATTGTTGATGGTAGTAGAAACTAGGTATATTATAAATTTGAAAAAAAAAGAGTGCTTCCTAGTGTAAAATAACCTTACGATTATTGTCCATTCCATGAAACTCGTCTACTGTTTGTACTTTGATACGTCTGTTTTAGCAGTAGCGCGTTCAATATTTACTACTGCTAAATGTCTTAGTCTTTCGTCAGTCATTTTGTTTCAAATATATTTTTTCAAATTTGTTAATTAAACATAAAAAATACGTTCACAAGATGCATTAAACACTGGTGTACTTAACTGATATTACAGCTAGGTATAGTTTATAAGTTTGTTGAACATTAGCTGAAGAAGATTGAGAAAGTTCTTCAATTTCAAATTTTGTATTGCAGTAGTCTATAATATTATTTCCCTTGGCAGACAGCTTTATTTACTTTAAGTTTACTCCACAATCACCGAAAGGAAACTAAAACTAATGCGTTTGATGTGTCTGATGCTGAATTTGAACTGCATGTTTTGTTTTAAATTCCAATTTAAACGCAATTTTTCCAAGTTAGCTATAATAAATTTAAGTTGATAAAAAAAGAGAATTATTTTGTTTAATCTGATTTGAAGTAAGTGGCAATAAATAATTATATTCTCCTTTATTTTTTAATTTAATATACGACACGTGATTTTATAAAAATGATTGTATGTTTAGTATGTTTAACGAGTGGGCAAAAAGGTAGATCAAGAAAATATTGGGTAGCCCAGGTCCACCCAGGCCCACCCCAAGTTACGTGCTTGCATATAAATATAAATTAAGCTCAAAAAATCGCGTTAGAACTTTTCCGCAGCTAAGCCAGCGTACTGCAGTATAATATGGTAACTCATTTTCTCCAATCTCTTCAATAAATTCGCGGAATCGACGATGATTGAGCGCATGTGATCTGATATAATTAGTAGCTGACATGACTGACTTTATCCAAGCATTTTCCGCACAAAGACTTGATGAATGATGCAATGTACGATTAATGGTTTTGAACCACCGTCATTTTCTACGGCTTTATTTTTTCCACACATGTTTTTGCCACCATCAGTAGTGATACACTCAAGTTTTTCCATTGAAGATTGTTTTCCTGAACAGCATTTTCAACTCCTTTAAAAATATCTTCTCCAGTGGTCGTGCCGTGAATGCTATGAACGTCAAGAAGCTCTTTATACACTTCAAAATTTTTATCCATTCCTCGAATAAAAAGTAACACCTGAGCAGTATCTGAAACATCTGTTGACTCATCCAGGGCTAAAGAGAACCACTCTGAGTGTCGATTTTTGTCAGACAATTGAGTTAATGTATTTTCTGCAATATCATCTACTCTTCGAGACACAGTGTTTGCTGACAAACTGATATTTTTAAATAAATTAGCTTTTTCTGGACACATTTCTTCTGCTGCTGCAATCATGCAATCTTTAATTAATCCGCCGTCAGTAAATGGTTTCCTATGTTTCGCTATTGAATGAGCCACGCGGAAACTAGCACGAGTTGCTGCTTCTTGTTCAGCATTTACTTTCTTAAACAACAATTGTTGAGATTTCAATCGTAGGCTTCCTGTAATTTTTGAGTAATTCTGAGAATGTTTAGTCTCATAATGACGTTTTATATTTTATTCTTTGAGGACTAATATTGTTTCATTACAAATTATACACATTGCCTTATTACTTGACTCAATCACGAAATATCGATATCCCCATTGTTCTTTAAATGGTCTGCACTCAGCGTCTATCTTGCGTTTCTTTTCCATATTTATACAAATCCACACAAAAGGGACGTAACTTCAAATCAAAATAATGCCAATTAACACTATTAAGAGCAGTTGTTCTGATGTAAACAAAATGCACTGGATTTATCTTTAAGACACTTTTAATTAAATTAAACACTCACAATTAAACACATTGTATTTTCACTGAGAAACTATAGTCACGAAACACACTAGTCGCACTATATTTCGCTTATCAGATCGCATTGTCGCTCCGAATTCAAACTTTGGAACTGTTCAACTCTCGGTTGTCTCCAGTATTAGTACCACGCGTCCTCGGTGCGTAGAACATATTCGAAAACTCTCGAAAGTACTCGAATCTTGCAGACAAGCGATTACGCAGCAGAACGTTTCCTGAACATGCTCTAGCTCTAGCTACTTCGACTAACCAAGCATAATTGACGTTTTTGCGTAACTCCGCCGCTCCCCACAAGATGGCCCTGTGCTGCTGTAGCTCTGCCACGTCCTGCACTAAACTTCTCTACTCTCCGCAAGATGTCACTATTATACATTTAGCATGGTCGTAAGTAGTCGTAATAATACGTAACGCACAGCACGCGCATCTGTTATCTCCACCGCAATGAAATGTCCTTGACATTTGCCCGTAAGTACCAACCGAAATTGAGAATGGAGCGGAGTCCACCCCGCGCCCTGCGCCCAAGATATCTCACTTGTCGGCTAGTCCGAGTAGGAAAATTGACGCGTAATTCAAAACTACAGTATGTTGGTATGATGAGCTAGCTACGTCTTGTCCCTTAGACTTAGTGGAGTCAGTGTGGCCCTTGGGCTAAAAAGTTTGGAGACCCCTGCTCTAAATGCATTAGAAACCCAAAAAATATACTAATTCTTCATAATTGTCTCCGAGAAATTTGTAAATAATTAATTTGAATTTGTCGTGTGGATATTTTTAATTGTTTCCCAATATTTAGAAGCTAGTTTATATTATTTATTTACAAATCAATGAGGGCCTATTAAAAAATATTAATACTATCCAAGCTGATTTCTATATATTCCGTTAATTTATGTATCAAAGTATTTTTAACGGATTAGGACTATATTTCAGATGATTTTCGTAATAACTAGTTGAATTCTTTTATCCATAAGTCTCTCAGAGATAATGGTTCATAATTAAGATATAAGACGCATTTTTACATACAGGTGAGCCAAACAGACTTGACAATTTTGTACAAATAATTACATCGTAGTATATTACAAATTTTATTAGAAATTACAACTATTGAACACAGATTTGAATTTCGCACACGCATTTCTAATATGCTTTTCACATTCCTCATTACGCCCTGTAACATTCGTTCTGGAATTGCAGCAATTTCGTCCAGTAAGTTGTTCAGGTTAGTAATAACCTGTGGTATTGTGACGAAAATTTTACCTTTAAGGTAATTCCGTACGTGCAGGCCAAGGGATATAACAATTCCGTGAAATCAGACTTTCCGAACAGCCCCAAAATAGCCCCAAAATAGCCAACAACATATTTCATGTACGAGGCTGGTTCAGCTGAAACCCATCTATGATTAGCTTAGCCTTGACAACAAATGCAATAATTTAAATGACGTTTTTTAATGTTATTAGTGTTTGTAAGCAACACATTAATAAGTTTCTGGCGTTTGAATTTGATTCTGACTTTTAAAACATCAATTTTGAAATGGCGTTTGTTGTTGAAAATCCGTCCAAGTTTGATCAGCGTGCGGTCCTACAATTTTTATGCGCTGAGGGTGTGCAGCCATTGCAGATTCGTACGCGAATGCAAGCAGTGTATGGAAATGCATGCATTGCGTACCCAATTGTGAAGGAATGGTGCCGGAAATTTAAGAAAGGAAGAAAGGGCACTATGGATGAGCCGCGACCAGGTGCACGGTATACTGTATTAACAGAAAACAATATGTCATGTGTGGAAGGCCTTATTAGAGAAAATCGTTGAATTTCAATTAGAAAATTTTCAGAAATAGTTGGTGGGAGTGTAGGATCTGTCCAGAGTATTGTTCGTAATCTGGATTACAGCAAAGTTAGTTCACAATGGATTCCTTGTCTCTTGTCTAATGAACAAAAATGCTTGCGAATGGGCTTATCTCTGCAACACCTCACAGACTATAGGCAAAACGGTGATGACTTTCTTCTGTCAGTAGGTCAGTAGTTGCTGGTGACGAAATTTGGTGCCATTACTACGAGCCATCCAGTAAGTTATCGTCGAAGCAGTGGAAACAGTCAAGTTCATAACTACCGAAGAAGTTTAAAGCACAACCCTCTGCAGGCAAGGTGATGTTAACATTTTTTTGCGACCATGAAGGACCCTCGTTGAAAGAGTTTAAGGAATCTGGAGTAAATGTCAATGCAAATCTGTACAATGAAACTTTTAACAAGCTTCATCAAGCAATAAGACGGAAACGTCCAGGAAAAGGGTTATTTTGCTGCACGATCATTCTAGGCCGGACGTTGCAAATGTGTTAAAGAAAATCTTCAACGGAAGAAATGGAGGGTTTTGGAGCATCCACCCTACAGCCCAGATCTATCGCCTTGTGATTTGCATATTTTTGGACCGCTGAAAAAGGTGTTAAAAGGTCGGCATTTTTGAGTCTGACGCAGAAGTACAGATAGCTGTGGAAGACTTCTTCAATCAGCAGCCACAAGAATTCTATAAGCAGGGTATACGTCGGTTAGTAAAACAATGGGATTGGTGTCTTACCTGTGACGGTAATTATTTGTAATTAAATTGTTGAATAAATTATTTATAAAGCAAAAATTGGTTTCAATTGAACACACCTAGTATGCTACGTCGTCGCATCTTCTTGGAACCACACCATGTTCATGTCAGTTTACAGCCGACGTAACTGTGGTTCCAGGAAATTACGTAGGATTTCCATTTAGCGGTTTGATTTACGTAACAGAGGCGCCTGCATCGGCCTCACCAAAAAAATAAGAGCCATTTACTCCAAACCACAAATACGCAATATCGTGCCATCTCATGGCTGCTAAAATGGCATCGGTTTGAGATGTTGTTTCCCCACCAACCATTAATCTAGTCGTAAAAATTTTGTAGCTGAAAAATAAGCATACGAAGATCATTGAGCCTCTTCATGTTTTAACTGAATTTAAAATATTAAATTACGATTGGTTTGACGAACTCTTGTAACATGTTACTATATTATTCTTCCAGTTAAAATATCTAAATTACGAAATACTCGTATTTGATTGTATTAGTAACCTTATTAATTAATTGAATTGGGACAACTTAAGATATTGTTCCCCCTTCTGATTTTGTACCTGAACGCACCCTTACAAACACAAAACAATAATTACATATCCCAGGGGCTGTGGAATATTTGACAGACATTGTTTTGCAACAATAACCCATTAACTATTCTAAGCGTTTCCATAACATACATTTTCGGCAATAATTATGGTCTTATAATATGTACTTTCGACTTTTGTATCCGTATCTAATTTGTTTACATTGTTAAAGGTATTGAAGTATGATCGAATTGTTTGATATTACATTTTGGCACAAAGTTTTACACCAACTGTATACAGTTTTGTCGTACAAACACGCCAAGTAAGAATGATTCAGTTACACTAAACTCTCAAACGCATTTGTCTAGTTACTCACTAATTATCATAGGCTTTGTTCTAATAATGGCGAATCAGTTAGAGGGTAAATTAGTAATAGTCCATGCACTTTGTACCGTACATCATCTGTTATAAGTACATACACGTTAGCTAAAAGAGACCTACGCCTACACCAATGCTTGTAATTATTTCTTGGAATTTAACGCAAGTTTTTCACATAATTTGTACCAAAAAAAATTAACTATCGTCGAGTTACCATGTCATTAATTTGTTTGCTTATTGTCACCTGGGAATTCTTTAGAAAAATTGATATTAAAGTTTTTATTGTGACTTCCTTTTCTGAAACAAAGATAAGATTTTTCGGAAGTTTCTGAAAAAGTGTTGTTTGTTTACTTTGCGCGTATGGAAAAGCTTTAATTAAATCATTTGTCTTTGCCTTTTTAAGTGGCGGCTTTTTTTCCAAAAGTTCTAAGTGCTTCATTTCTTTACTATGAATTGACTGCTGGAAACAATCTGCAAATTGATTTTTAAAGCATTGGGTACTCTCTGAAGATAATGCTTTCGTTGTTTATCTGTGTTTATATAATAAACATGTACAATTACTATATTTATTTTATCTGTTGAATGTGGTTGACCGAAATTAAAAGCACATTGAAATTCCTTTCGGGTGTAAAATATGAAACTAAATTTGAAACAAATAGCTTTCGAAGTGATGTTCTAGAAAGAAGTCTTTTGATTTCTGTTTTTGGTTTCAACAGTTACAAAACACAAACATGTACAATAAATATTCGATAGAACTGTTGCATGTACAAACCTGACATTTATATTTATTTTATCCATCATGCACGTATTTACATTTACTTGTTCTTGAGGGTTGGGCAGAGACAGTAATAATAATGCACAAAGCTAATATAACTGTATAAATTGAAGGAAAACGATTTTAAAACATGGAGAAAACGTTTCTAGAAAAGTCAAAACCTGCAGTACGAATTAAATGAAGATACAACTTCATTTAATTCGAGGTTTTATTGGTGACCGTGTGCCGTACTTCAATTTGATTTATTGTAAATGCAGCGAGATAACTGCACTAAACCATACTAAGCCGTGTTCGTTACATGTTTACCAAATTTAGTAATAATTTGACGTCTTTTAAGGTACTCGAACGACGCTGCTGCCATCTAGCGGCGAACATTTACTTACGCCCATGTAAAGCTCAAGTGACAACACCATACAAAGGGGGTGGAGTTTCGTTTCACGCATCTTGATCAAAACATTAAAACGTAAAAATTTATTAACTTCACAATAATGGTTTTTACTGTAATACAAAAAGCATTTATGGCTGAGGATTATTTTTGTCATAGACCGAAAATTGTTGGTGCATAGCCGTATTTAGTAACGTTATTAAATTTTTAAGTCTTAATTTTTTGACATAATCTAGTCTTATATAGCAGCTTGAAGTTAGCCACAGGAATATACAGGGTGTCCCATGACGTGAGGTCATTCCTTCAGTACGTGTTGCAGAAGTGAAAAGAAGTCGAAACTAAAGAGTGATCATTTTCTCTTTATCGACTATTAAAGAAGTTATGGCCTATTTTAGTTAAATACTGAAGCAGTCGAAACAATAACTGATATTAAGTGGTATTTGATACAAACTGTCTACGTTACTATGGAAATGATATTATTTACGTGTATATAAAACAGTAAACCACTTTAAAGTTAATTTCTCGGCTTGCGCTTATTAACAGTGTCGATAATGTTTACTTTTACAACGCGAAAGTACGCCGATATCCATTACATGTACGATTTTTGTGATGGAAACTTAGTAGCAGCTGCTTGAGAGTATGGATTGAGATCTCCAAATCAGCGACTAGCAGACCAACGTGTACCAACGAGTGCACAACCACCTACATGAATACGGAACTTTCCCGAAACCGTCGACTGGGCGTCCAATACAGCAAGTACTAGACAATGAGGACAACGTACTGCGAGAAATTGATAATAATCCCAGCATCTCGTCGTGTATCTGCACAAGTTAATGTACCACGAATGCGAGTATGGAGAACATTAAAACGTCATGGTTTATATCCATTTCATATCCAGCCTGTTCAGCCCTCTTACCTACAGATTTTGCTAGTCGTATGGAATTATGTCGCTGGATCATTCAAAATCGAAGTAGAACATATCCGAAAACTATCGAAAGTACTCGAATCTTCCAGACAAGCGATCACGCAGCAGAATTTTTTCATAACATGCTCCCGCTCTGCTACTCGCTAGAAGATGGCGTTGTATACTTCGACTAAACAAGCATAATTGACGTTTTTGCGTAATTCCGCCACTCCCCACAAGATGGCACTGTAGTAGAGTAGCTTTGCCAGGTCCTGCACTTAACTTCTGTACTCTCCGCAAGATGTCACTACTATACATTTAGCAATACAACTACAGAACCACGGTAAAGCGATGGCTGGCTAGCTCTACAACTACTAAAGCAATTCCACAATCCTCTAAATTAACTATGCCCCTTATTCGATGGGAACATTAGGAAGTTAAATTCGTTTTATTTTCCAAATCCCGCAGAGTCGGAAACTAACTTAGCCTTGTCTCACGTTTGCCCGACTGCCATGTGCTTGTGGGTCTCTATGTTCGACAAGTATTTGGTCGCTGCGCCGATTGACGTCGGACAGATGCTCACCAAGCAATTTACTCTTAAAATAAAATATGGTGTTGGTAATTCTCAAAATTTTACATTCCCCTAAGGAATGGACAAAGCAAGGTGGTTGCCTGTTCTTGTATTTGAATT
>JABXWE010068646.1:0-14555 GCA_014611495.1 Limonius californicus | reverse complement strand
AAGGGGTGAGAAGTGGTTTACATGGGATAGAGATAGTGCAAAACCTAAGATTTCTAGAAATTTACGATGTGTTAGAAATTGCAACAATTTTACAATGAACAATTCCTCTCTAATTTAATGAATTCCAATATTTGTTAATATTTGTATTGTTTCGTATTTTTAAATAACATATGAATGCTAACTCTCCGAGGTTTGACAGTGGATTTTAATTAATAAAATATCCACGCTGGTTCTTCTAAATAATATGCTACAAACATACTTAAATAAAAATTTCTTTTTTGGAGGTGAAAAGCACAGTTTAGGGATTAAAGCGCCCTTTCGTGTGATTTTAATTATTTTGTACTAGGTTGCGAAATATGACATTTGTACAAATTAACCAGATGATACAAATCACTGTTAAGCTAAATAATAATTTTATGATAACTGGCTTCAATCTAAGCTAGCGGTCGATAGTATTGCTGATATTTGTTATTGATTAGTATTTTTAAATAATATTTCTACGAATGCTAACTTTTTAAAATCCAGATGTGCATTTTAAGGAATGAAATAAGCTGTAGGATTTAAATAATACTTAAAATCATCGTTTATTCTAATTTTTTGCATTTTGGGAAGTGAGATGGTTTTATTGTGTTTTTAACAAAGTGCGAGAAATAACATTTGCTGAAATTGTATAGGTGTTACAAATCACCAATAAAGGTAATGATACTTTTATAATGAATTGTTTCTAGCTAATCTAGCGGTATCCAATTTTTGCTGATATTTATTATTGGTTAGTATTGTTATAGGTTTCAGGTTTGCCGAATGAAATGACATCCTCCATTGATCATAACTACATAGGCTCTGGCTAGTCGGTGGTTAGACATTCAATATAGGTACGAAATTGCACACTATTGTTAGTTATTTCACTAACTTACTATTACAAAATGAACTACGTCGATTGTAACTATGCGTAACTGCTTACTAATTACATAAATGTTTATTGATTCGACAAGGCCCTACCCAATATTTATTTTATGAGGTTAGGAACGATAACACAGGCCACACACGCACACACCATAAAAAACTTTTTTAATGATTTTACCTGATTCTTATGTTTTTGGGTGTGTTGAGTCCGAAAATAATAATAAAAATGGCATATCATCCACCATTTTTTCACATTTGAATATACGAAATATGAGAAATTCATTTTTATCTAATATCTGTGCATTTTTAATATACTAAAACATACAGGAAATCTAAATGTAATTAGGTTGGCAGTGTTGGCAATACTGCTCTTTGTTCGCTTACAGCTGTTTGTTTTCTTTCAGTCAACATCACCTCACTTTTCAGTTGTTTGCCAATGTGCTCTGAGTATGGCTAACCGTGGTTGTAAAAACTGTCCTAACAGTTTTGGTTATATAATTGGTGATTTTGTAGTTAAACAACATCAACGAGACATTACAGACTTTGATAAAAAAGTGTACTTTGCATATTTTGGTGTAAAACTCGGTGATCAAGAAAAACATTGGGTTCCACACAAGGTTTGCTATGTTTGTGTTGAAGACCTTAGAAAATGGTCTAAAAAACCAAAGACAGCTTTTAGATTTGCAGTACCCATGGTATGGAGAGAACAAAAAAGTCATTCAGACGATTGATATTTATGTAGCATTGATGTTACTGGATATAACTCAAAAAATAAGAAAGTAATTGTCTACCGTAACCTTCCATCAGCTATTCGGCCAGTCGATCGTGGTTCGGGCCTTCCTGTCCCTGAGCCACCACAGTATATTGATGTCGTTTTACTTGATGAGTCCCGTGAACCTGAATCTGTTGAAGGTGAACTGGATGATGATGCTTTACAATTTTCTCCAGAAAATTTAGAACCTCAGTTGTTTACACAAGCTGAGTTAAATGATTTGGTAAGAGATTTGGGTTTGACTAAAGAAAAAGCAAAATTGCTTGGCTCTAGGCTAAAAGAAATACATTTGTTGGCATCTGGAACATCTATTCACCATTATAGAACAAAAGATCAGCAGTTCGCTAAGTTTTTTAAGCAGGAAGAGGATTTGGTTTACTGCCACAATATTTGTGGTGTAATGAATGAATTTGGAATCCAGTACAACAACGAAGATTGGAGGCTTTTTATAGACTCATCAAAAACAAGTTTAAAAGCTGTTCTTTTAAACAATGGAAATACTTATGCTCCACTGCCTGTGGCTCATTCAGTCCATATGATAGAAACTTACGAAAATCTAGACATAATTTTACAGAAAATTAACTATCTTGCTCACGATTGGATGTTATGTGGAGATTTGAAAATTGTTTGCATGGTCCTTGGCCAACAAAAGGCATTTACCAAGTTTCCATGTTTTATATGTGAGTGGGACAGCAGAGCAAGGGATCAACACTGGTTCACAAAACATTGGCCTGCAAGAAAATCCTTAACACCTGGAGAGAAGAACATTTTGCATAAAACTTTAGTAGATTTAAAAAAGATTCTTCTACCACCTCTTCACATTAAACTAGGATTAATGAAACGAAACAGTTCATAAAAAAGCCTTGCCTAAAGATGGTGAATGTTTTAAGTATTTATGAGAGAAGTTTCCTCATTTATCGGAAGCCAAACTGAAAGAAGGGGTTTTTATTGGGCCTGCCATTCGTAAAATGATGTTAGATTACAACTTTGAAACATAAATGACTACAAAGGAGAAGGAGGCTTGGATATCATTTAAGCAAGTTGTGACTAAGTTCTTGGGCAATGTTAAAGACCCAATTTATGAGCTTATCCTAGCTAATATGATAGACAAGTTCAAAAATTTAGGATGCCTGGTGAGTCTTAAAGTCCACTTCTTACACAACCATCTTGACTTTTTCCCTGACAACTTGGGTGCTGTGAGTGAAGAGCGGGGGGAGCGGTTTCACCAGGACATTAAGGTGATGGAGAAACGTTACCAGGGACGGTGGAATGTCAACATGATGGGTGATTACTGCTGGTCACTTCACCGGGAACAACAAAACGCATCACATCTTAGAAAAAGTTACATAAGAAGCTTTAAAGAGAAGAGAAAAAGGAAATACATAACAATAGGCACTTAAAATATATGTATGAGGGGTAAATTGTGAGTTAAGTTAAATAAAATTTGTAATTAAACAAAAGTACAGTGTCAGGCTGCATTTGTTTAAAAAGTTTTCAGGAAAAATTTTTTGTTGGCCTGTGTAATTTATAGTTGTATCGAAACAGGGAGGCAGATAAAACATATACATATGTATTTTATGGATTTGTCACAAGCGAATTTTAGGCTTATTAAAGTGTTCTTTAGAATTCGCTTTGCCGACTTAACTCATGTTCATTAAAGCTTTTCAAATTTTTTGTGATCGCCCGTCTTAAATATTTAGCTTTTTTTTTCAACGTCCTGGGTATCATTAACCAATCCACAAATATTGGAATCCGAGACCATCCATAGAATCAATCGTTTTCTCTACTGAAAACATGGGTGTATAGAAAGTAGACAATTTCATTTTTAAAAATTAGTTTCTGGACAAGAACTTTCGTTTTATCAGGGTTGCTTGTGAAGTTACAATATGGGAAGCAGAACACATTGCCATCAATTTCAAACATATTCGTGTGCATATATTAAATAATCAATAAAATGCATTGCACCCTACGTGAAACGTATTGGGGTAGGATGCATCCCACCCCTGTTTCAGGCCGCCCCTTGCCGCAGTCATTTTGAACGCATCCGCTTTATGGAATAAATTCATAGTTGAGCATTTCATTCAATCAATACTTTATGAATGGGTCTACACAGAAAAAATCTGTTCGTAAAATCAACATTTGTCGGATGGGGTTCCACGACCCAAACAAAAACCCCTAACATTTCTCGATTCGGTTCTTTGTTTCCCAGGGTGTCTACTGCCGGTCAAATAAGCATGATTATTATTTCAATAGACATAGTATTATGGCGAGCAGTACAGGTTCTAGAAATGTCTAGGGACAGGGTTCGAAGACGGGGCTGCAGACAAGGGCAAAGGAAGTCAGTGGCCGATGAAACATGCGGTTGCGCACCGCGACTGCCAAGGCCAGGGTTTTACCTGACGAGCGAACCCGCTACTCCACTATTATGTATTATATCCTCTACCTCTACCACCGCATTTTACTGCTCATTGTTCTCCCCAGCACTGGATGGATTGTACTAATCGAAGCCCATTAAGTACATAATCTAATCGCGCTCGTTAACGAAACAAATAGCTCGAGATGTTTTAGCGCACTCGAGCGTATTCACTTAGTTTGTTCTTAAGTTAAGCCTGTTTGTAAGTAAATTAACGACAAGCACGGAGGACCAGTCCTTGGCATTTTATTAGAAGGGTTTATTCTGTCTGTTACCGATTCATGTTGTCAATTGGGGGTAGTGTGACATAATAGAGTTGTAATGATATTATTATTGCTATGCAGATAAAGAAATTAATCAAGTTTGCTGCTTATTTTACTAGACGTATGGCAGCTTTCCTCAAAAAGTTACTTGTGATTAGGTAGTGTCGGAAGAAATACGTGCAGCACAGAATGTTGCGTTGAATGGTTGCTACTAAAATATGATTTGCGTAGGGTGCTGCGTATATCTGATAGAATATTCTGATGCTTTGTAATTGTGGTATGTAGTTGGAAGTAGAAATTATATAAGATTTTCTTAAGATTCATATAGTTGCCTTTGGCCTTTCACCTTAGGTAACACCATGATTCTCATCCCACCAGCTTATCGTGGCTGAGCATACTTCGTGGGATATAATGCGTCTAACATGCCCAACTCTTAAAAAACGACATATCTCAATTATAACTAAAACATCATGAACACCCTCAGAAAGTGTGGCGTTTAAGAATCGAACCAAAGCGACATTGGCAGAATCATTCAGAAACCAAGCTCTCCCCCTCCCAAACTATAGTGTGCTCTATGTTTAGAATCTGAGTTGTGAGTCGTTATTTTATTATTAGAGTTATCTGTTCGGATTTTATTATTAATATCTGCCCATTAATGGTACTATGTGTACTAGTGGCGTAACTTCATATAGGGCGCCCCTAAGCTTCCCCCTTCCACATAACACTATCGTGTATAATAAAAATATCCTAAATATCTACTATTTCTGTATCACAAACGTTTCACTTGTCTAAAATGTAATGGATTGTATTTTATTTTAATAGTTTAATTAATTAATGTATCTATAATAAAACAGGCAGTAAATAGCAAAAAAATAGCATGGAAAAGGTATAGGGTGACAAAAGATGAACAAGATAGGGAAGACTAGAGAAATAAAAGAAACATATTTAAGGAAGTAGTAAGAGGAACTAAAAGGAAAAGCTGGGGAGACTTCGGGAAAGAGCTCGATCAAATATATGAAACAAACAATAGAAAATTCTGGAACACCATAAGAAATCTCAAGGGAAGCAAAAAGAAAGGGATAAAAGGCATACGGAATGAGAATAACGAATTTAAATCGGAAGTATAGGATATACTAGGAGTATGGGCAGAGCATTAGACGAAGAACAATAGACAATGAAGAAGATGAAGAAATAATGGGAAGAGAAGAAATTCTGGAAGATATAAATCAGGAAGAACTAGATGAAGCAGTGAAAAACATTAAACTAGGAAAAGCAAGCGGACAAGATAGGATTGACCCGGAGATGATAAAATATCTAGGAGAGAAAGGAAAAGAATGGCTCTTAAACATATTCAGGAAAGCATCGCAGACAGAGGAAATCCCAGAAGAATGGCAAGAAAATATGATAATCCCAATACACAAGAAGGGAGAATTCGCAAATTGCGAGAACTGTAGAGCTATATTTTTTCGCTCGCATCCTTCACCATTGCTGTTCATGGAAAATAAATAAATAAAAGCGCTACGAACTTATTCATCAGCCTTACATTATGAAACCTTGCTCGAATTCTCCATTATCCACAGTCACCTGATTATTTTGATAGTTTTATATATCTGTCATCTACCAGCTTCAAACTTTATATGAGAATAATGGAAAGGAGATTAAGAAAAATCATTGATAATAAATTAGAAGATGAACAAGCAGCATATAGTACAGGAAGGCAAACAAATGACAACATACACATACTGAGAAATTTAATAGACAAGAAAGAAGAAAAGGGAGAAGAACTATTCGTAACCTTCATAGACTTACGAGCTGCCTTTGACTAAATTCAGAGGAAAATAATTTGGGAGTGCTTAGATCAATTAGAGGTGCCAAGGAAATGAACACGGGTTATAAAGAGTATATACAATAAAGTACATGGAGTGGTCAAGATAAATGGGGAAGAATCAGAGAAATTTAGAATGGACATGGGAATAAAACAAGGGGATAGTCTGAGCCCACTGCTATTTATAGTAGTAATGGACAGATTATTAAAGAATATCAGAATAAAAACAAGACATGTTTAGTAATAGCACCCGTTAAATTAATCCTCGAACTGTTCTAAATTTTCAGTTTTATAAAGTGTTAGGGATACTTTAAAAAAGAAACACTAAACATATAAGTTATGCTAAAAATGTTTGGAGACTTATACTGCCATCCTCAGTTAATGTAATGCACAATTGTCTTTTTTACTGAAGTTTAATCAACACATCCTACAACAAATATTTATCGTTTTCAAATTGCAGATATTAGCTGGGCCAGTTATTGCAATTTCCCAGTTAAAAGTTCAATTACATTAACCAACAGACAGTTTCCGAAACCCTCGAAAGACTGACTGGGAGCCCTTTAAAGCAGACCTAGAGAGAAATCTTGGGAAAACAAAGATCTCGGTTAACAATAGCCTAGATCTGGAAATAGCAGTAGATCAGCTGGCGGAAGCAGTTGTAGCCGCATATCAGGAAAGCTACCTTCCCCCAATTGTGAGGACATCCAGCAACAAACCTTTTCTGGTGGAGTGGAGATTTCCAGAGTCTACCAGATTCCATAAGATTCTCTTCAAGGACTCTCAGCGCTCAATACGTACACTAATAACCAATACTGGAGAGTTTTCAAGATCAGGAAGGGAAACAATGGCTGAACTTTTTCTGGAGCAGTTTCCTGGCTCAGAAACTATACAACAATCACCATTCGACTGGCAAAGCTTGGAGCCTGACGCACCTGAAGGCAGGCCATCTAGAGTTGACTGGCAAACTGCCAGGAAGATGATAACGTTTCCCAAGATCAAATGGATCGGTCAAACGGTATTCGCAGTCCAGCACAATCCGCGCTGGTCAGTACTCGGACGAATGGAGCATTATAGTGGCATATGTAACCGGTTGTGCTTCGGAGGGTACGTAAACTTGTCGCTCCCGGTTGTCATTCGAACATCTTTGACAATTGTAAACCATGTAGTGGAACGTTTCTTCTCTGTTATACGGGTTAGGTTAGCCTCCTGTCCGGCATACATGCACAGAGGGATCACAGAATCTACTTCATTGTAGGTAATCAACAGGCCATTGGCCTATAGACAGAAGAAGAAGAAGAAGAAGAAGAAGAAGCGAAGATCAAATGCGCAAAAAACACATTTGCACCATTTAAACCACAGGAACCGGACGGGATCATACAAACATGCGGCAGAACGTACCAGATATACAGAATGTCAGAATCTCTATGGTTCTGACAGTCAGCATTGGCTTCAATTACATACGGAGAATATGGAGGCTAATCAGGGTGGTTTATATACTTTAGACTGGTTGGTACGACTGTTCTCACGCTAAATCTTACCGGTCCATCAGTCTGATGTCCTTTATACTCAAGATAATGGAGAAACGGCTCGACAGGCGTATCAAGGACGGTGTGCTGGCTGTTTTCTACATCAGTTCAATGTCGACAGAACAGCCCTACTCCATATTATTTGGAGAGCGAATAAGGCAAACAAAGAGATCCTTTTAGGGGCCTTTCCGGACATAGGAGAACCATTTGACAATGCATCGTTCAACTCCTTCAACTTAGCCTCACAGATACAGCTAAAGGGGACTTGCTGCAGATGGATAGACTAAGATGCTAAGAGGTAGGTATACAGGTCATTTCTGAACTAGTTTTGAAAATCCAGGTGCTAGGGGGATGCTCACAGGCAGGTGTCTTTTCTCCTCGGCTGTGGAATTTTGTCATAGATGGGTTGCCAAGGGAACTCAACAATGAAAGCTTTTCTCACCTAGGATACGCAGACGACTCAGTCGCTCTAGTGGAAGGAACATTTATTAATACAGGATTGCATGCTGGGTCCCGATTGTAGTCATTAGGTGCTGGAAACCACCAAATAATTTAAAGCTCGAAAGGCTTGCCTGCCTTAGCATCAAGGGGGTCATTAAAACAACACCTACCACCCCTCTCACCACATTGTGATTAGAAGAGATACCAGATTAGAATTGCACAGATTGCACAATTCGACGTACGAGACACCTGAAGGCACAGAGAATACGAGCCTGATTGGTATAGTTGGACCAAAGTTTTAGTAGGGAATGTTAAGCTGTTGACTTAAAGATAAGCTGCAATGTTAGGGTAGTTTCAGGTAGCCGGTCAAGAATGTTCAGGAAAATGAGTAAATTTATAAATTAATATGATACCTATACAATCAGAAATGCTTAAAATAATTCTTTATTTTTAAATTACATAATATACACATTTGACACGGTTTTCTAATATTACTAAATGCAAATCTACATTTTGTTTTATTTGTTTAATTTACTCAGACTCGCTGCCACTAAATTCTGAGGTATCAGAAGATGAATCAGCTTTTAAATTAGTTATTAAAGGTTTGATTTCATATTTTGGAGCATACTTCTGTTCAACCTTAACGATATGTTCCACCCAATTTTTTCAATTTTTATCAACTTCACAAACAGCATCTATGATAAAACCCAGAACATTGTCCCTTAACCTAGGAGAAGTATTTGCTGCACTTCAACGGGAAGATGCTGGCGTGTTGCACTTAAATTTATATTTTCACTTTCACTACTATATTTACAACATCTATGTCTTCGTCGGTATCACTGCTTACAATTTCGATAATTTGATTATTTTCGTCGCTTTCGAAAGGTCTCCAGAAATCCATGAGGTAACTGCGACTGGTCAAAATTACGACCAAATTTACCAAGAACAATAACGAAATTAGCACACTTTCGAAAACAAATGATTCATATTGCAAAACAATTTAACAAGATTACCTACATCGTTAGTGGACAACAGCACTCATTATAACGTTACGTTTCAATAAAAAGTTGCAGCGCTGTATTTTACTGCCTTTGCCAAGAAAGTTAAATGCGGCGCTGGCCACAGATCAACAAGCAGCAACGCTATTGTTCAGAGATTACATGCTACCTGCTGACTGATAATCGCATTTGAGTAGGGATTTAAATATTCGATACTAAAGGTTTGGTCTTACTTTAGGATAGGGTTGCTTGCACTTAGCAGGATGCAGCTCAGCTGATCAATTAAAATAAAATAAAGAAGGCGTAGCAATTAAATGCATACTTCTATTTGTTCATACTACTTCTACACCTTTATATTAGCAATCACACTGAAGTAAAATCGGCAAAATCGAAATTAATTGCTTAAGGTAACAATATACCAAATTTTACAATTAATTTGTGCTATTTTAATATTAGTTAAACAAATCGATGCTATATTTTGTGGCCTTAAGAATAAACTGGATTAAGTTGTTTCGTATAAAAAGCTCATTCAACTAGCACATATCAGTTGATTAATCACACAATAAATATTCGAACTTCTTTGTCTCTAAACACTATTTCGAGGCTTATTTAAACTACAACGGCTAAACCAATCAATTAAAATTAATGTTGGTGGCCGGGCGTAATTGCAGAGACGTGTCAAGTACCTTTCATTACCATTACGTTTTAAAATTACCGTAAATTACAGATTTTCCTTTCATAACACAGGATATGTTAGTCAATTAGAGTGAACACCGGTAATTTGTCTCTGTTTGACCTGTTTCTATACAAACATGGAAGATATTAATTATTACTTGCATAATGTTCGATTTATTAACCCACACTACAATGTATGAGCGCACAACAGTCTAACAAATGGCTTTAGCATGGCATTTACTTACGTTTATGGAAACGCTCGTTATTTATTTGACCTACTCGGTATTACACCAATTCTGAAATGTCATTAGTTCTAGTTTGAGTGTATCAAACACCTTTGTGTGCTAATGTGATTGTCGCCTTCGGAACAGACTAATAGGTACCATAATCTAGGGAATTTAAATTATTTCTAATTTAAATTTAATTAATTCTGTTCTAATTATCATACGGCCTACAGAATTACAATCGCATTAATAAAATTTTGGTATTTTCCTGGTATCTAGTGGAATTTTGATTACTTTCGTGGTGACCTATTCTCGTGCAGCTGCAAGATATGTAATGGAAATGTTATTTCATTGTTCTTAGCCAAGAAATGCAATAGCTCTTTTCTTAAATTGGTTCTCATGGAATTCTCTGTAAAATTCAAGACATAGTCGTAATTAGAAGTTGTCGTGTATTTTATTTGCTGTTATTAAAGGGCTACTAAAGTAGTTCAAAATAACAACATACTCAAGATTGTAATAGGGTGAGAAAAATGATAAACACTCATGCAAAAAATTTCAAAAGTGGTATAAAAATACACTTACTCCAACATTTTAAAGTTCTTTGAAAACAGTCGCCAAAGGTGTCTGATGAAACTGCTTTCAGTCGGGCGGTTACATGTTTCTAACATTTTGTACATCCTGAAATCGTTTGTCTTTTAGAACAGTGTTCATTTTAGGAAAAAGGGAATCTCGTGCTGGCGCCAAACCGGGCGAGTAGGGCGAGTGATTAATCACAATATCGTTGTTTAAAAAAAATTGCTGCTGGGTCCAGCGGTGAATTAAAATGCCACATCTCGTATGTACCTACAAGGAATAGACGAATAGAAGAAAAATTTCTAGTGAAGTGATATCACTACTGTAGATGGTCATGGATGTACAGCTCTTCTTCCAATCGAATTTTCCCCAAATACATTATTTAAGTAACTCCTAACAATCTAACTGTAGTGAGCAGCACAGACATGTTATTGGTATAAAATTTTTGCAGTACAATCCATCAAAATGATTCGTAGGAAATCCAAACAACGTTGTCCAATTAACTTTTCCTTTTCATTTTACCTGCCTTACACACCAAACGTTTACAGAGAAAAAGTCTCCGCATCCAGTGAGGATATTCTTGTGAGCAATATTGTGAGTTATGCCATAGGCAAATACAGTGTCGAATTGCCTATGGTTAGCTCATTCACAACAACACTGTATTAGAATTTTGCCTCATATCGCTAAATATACACAATTCAAAACATTTTTTTTGGGCAGTCTAGCTGATGCCATGCAATATTTGAAATTAAGGGGCATGGCCTAATTTCTGGAGAAACGAAAAGTAGAGTAGGATTTCGTTTTCTGTTATATATAATATTTTTTTCAAAATTCATCTCCTTTCTGTAAGGATTAATAAAAGTCGAAACGTTTTCCACTACATATATTTCATATTACGAGGTTTATTCAGAAATTAAAGGCCGATTTAACCACTGTTTATATCGTCGTACACGTTTTTGTATAATTATCTTCGTCATAGAAGGTTGACGTTTGTAACAAAAATCAATTTAATACCGTGGTTTTGAGGTCGTTGTCGTTGCGAAAACGGTCGCGGGTTTCTAAAGAATGCTTAAGATGAAGGAAGAGGTGAATAGTCACTCGGCGCTAAGTCGGGACTGTACGGGGGATGGTTAAAAATTTCCCATTTGAATTGCTCAATGAAATGCCCAGTGCGTGCGGCCGCGGTCGGTCGGGAGTATCGTACAAAACCGCGGCTCCAGAAGTAAGCAATCCCCGCATTTTGTTCTGAATCGCCCTTCTCAACTTTTTTAGTTGTCGTTCCAGGTTTCAGAAAATTAACCAAACTAAGAAAAGGCTTTTTTTCTATCATAAAAAACCGTAGCAATAAGCTTGTGGTTCTCACATGTTTGCTTGAACTTTTTTCTTTTGTAGAAACTCGCTTGCTTCCACTGTATTGATTGCTGTTTGGTTTCAACATTTGTGTACGGAATTCAAGCTCTTGCCTGAATAGCACGAAATGCATTTGCTTTCCGAATTCTTCTAGCTAAATTCTACTAATACCCACATTTGTGACTTACATGAGGATTCTCGTTCATTACTAGTTCGTAATCGTGCTGAGTCTACATCTTCTGGAATGAACAAATTTACATTCGTTTTATAAGAAGTTCCAATGCGTTTAAATATTTGTTCAGATAGTGGGCTTTTAGTTGTATAGTGTTTAATATATAAATTATGGGCGATACTGCATTTTCCCGGCAAACAACAAATCTGTTTTCCAGTCATTTGAAATCACTTTACTGATAGTTTAAGTAAATTGACAGTTCGACTTAGTATTGTCATAAGTAGGCAACATTGATCAATATAATTAAATTATAAAATTTGGCAGCAATCTGCATGTACTATGGATTATTCAGTAGCATTTTGCATGTCCTTAATAGTGGCAAAATGCTATTCGAGAAGGAACCGTTCAAAATTATCGGATGAAAATGATATTACTAATGTTTCATCATAAACAAGGCGCTTCCAGTCTTGAAATAGCTATGAAAGTGCAGTGCATCAATCCACAGTTATTAGAGTGACCAAAACATACTCTGAGAGAGGAAAAATTGAAGATAAACCCCGCGGTGGTCGTCCAAAAAACATCAGTAAGAGACGACAGTGTAGTGCGGAGGACGAGCCTGGCAGACAGAAGTCTTAATTCGACAGATTTAACCAAAATATGGTCCGAAGCTACTGGTGTTAGTGTATGCACTTCTACTGTAAGACGGAGACTCCTTAAATCTGGACTGAGGGGTAGCAAAACCCGGAAGAAACCCTTCATATCAGCAAAGCAAAGAGTCCACCGTTTGAGATGGGCAAAGGATCATCGCCATTGGGCCCCAGAATAATGCCAGAAGGTATTATTTAGTGATGCATCTACCTTTAACATTAACAATCAGGCTGGAAAGACATATGTTAGAAGATTTCCCGGAGAAGCATTTTCACGACAGTGTGTTCTGTCAACAATTAAACATTCAACCTCTGTCATGATATGGGGCTGCGTGTCTGGCGAAGGTGTTGGTAGACTGCATGTTGTATCTAGCATGATGAATGCAACCAAATACATTGATGTCCTACAGGAGAAGATGCTGCCTAGTGGAAAATGGTTATTTCCTGACAAAACCTTTATCTTTCAAGATGGTAATGATCCTTACTACCAGAGCAAAGGTTGTTCAATCTTGGATGTTGACCAATAAAGTTAAAAGAACAGATTGTCCAGCATAATTATATTATTATCTTGATCTTCGTTTGTACCGCTTGCGCAGTGTCGAGGCGGTGTGGGGCAAGGCTAAGGTAGTTTGTGCTATGCACAACAGGGCCCGCCTCTGCGGGTTACCGTGTTGGTGCGAAACCATGCTTGGCTTGCTTGTTGTGTGTGAATGTTTTGTTTATGGTCTTGATACTCCTCTAATGAGACCGTAATTCGAGGAGTGCCATTAATTTGATCCCCAATGGCAAATGGAGACCGGGACCCAGTACCGATCCCCCAGGGAATTTGAAAAATTTCCGACCCTGGGGAGATTCGAACCGGGAAGCGTTTGGACTATTACATCCAAACCTTGGCCCTCTACCACTGAGCCATCCCCGCCCTTTTGTCCAGCATAATTCCCGGACTTAAATCCTATAGAAAACTTATGAAAAAAGGATTTCTAACATTATTTCAAGAAATGATGCCTGGTATCTCTGCATTACGACGGAAGACTTACAAAAATGGTGAATTCTATGCCAAATAGGTGTGAAATAGTTATTAAATACAACGGATGACCTATTTAGTACTAAAATGGTTTACAATTAAATCGTGTGTATTGTAATAAACGTTTAGGTGTATACTACAGTATTATATATAATGTGCAATTTTTCTGTTTCTAGTTAAATTTTACGTATCGAATTCTTTTCGTTTGTCATGGATTACTATGTATAGTTATAATAAAAAAATTATTAATTATTCGATAATGATAAACTTGTTACATCAATGAAGTAACAAAGCCCCACGTTGACAAGAGATAAATATATGTCGACAAACTTAAATTTAATCTAAATAAGCATGTAAAATTTTCATGAGACATCTCAGGGTTCATATTAAGTAAATAACGCGGCTTCCCCTATATGATAGCTACATACCAATATTAATTAATTAAATAAAAAAAATACCTTCAATCTTATTTCTCATCTACAACAGCTTTGATATAAACCATACCACATAGTAGTGCCAATATTTTTCAAACTGGATGCAATAATTTAACCTTGATGCAGACACATGAGCTCATTATGGGTCACTTATCGGAAATGCAGTAGTTGATAAAGATGCAGGTTTACTGGCTCCATCCAAAATGTGTTGACACTGAAGTTATAAAACTTCAAAAAATATTAGGAAACTTCTAATGTAGACCAGGTAAGAAATAAATTCTTTCAGTTTCTTATTTTAAGAAAAAGAAACACTAA
>JABXWE010068633.1:0-10352 GCA_014611495.1 Limonius californicus | reverse complement strand
ACTTGGAGGCCGTTATAAAACTGTTCTCGTTCAGCAGGCGGTTTTTCAGAATCTGTTGCATAGATTGCTACTGTGTTCAATTTTGTTTTGCCAGTATTGATCTTGGTTATCATTATTTTTTCAGATGCGTAGTTGAGTTCCTCTATGTTTTCTTTGAACCGCTTGTGGATCAGTATTCCTACTCCTTCTTTAGCTCTTTTGTGTTTCTCGACTCCGCTGTACATTAAAATATAGATTTTGTAGGTCGATGTTCCTTTACCTTTCTTTTTTGTTTCTGATATTATGCAAATGTCGATGTTTTTGTTTTCCAGTTCAATTATGATTTCCTCTTCCATTCCGTGACCTAATGTTCCATGTTGCAATTCTAATAGCTTTGTCTGTTTGCTTTTTCTATTCTCTTTTCTTTTGACTCGCATAATTCGTCGTTTTTAAATCCGTCCAGTTTCCGTTCCGAGGCCGGGTAGAGGTGCTGTGAACAATCTGCTCATCCGCGGCAGGTTGCTAACCTAACCAGGAAGGATTTTTTATCGACCTTCTCTGGTCTAGCTCCGACGTGTTCTGCGAAAGGGTTGCACTTCTAGTAGGTTGCAGTTTTTCACTTGCGCACGCCGACTTTGACTGGAGAGAGGCTATGGAAATTCTGCTATAATGGCATCATCCAACCCTGGAGCTTTTAGTGCTCCTTACCGCCATTTTGAGCTTCTGGTGGTAATTATTACCAAGTGATAGCTTGCATTTCCAAATACAATATCTCGATACGAATCTTTTTGTAATGAGGCAATTTTAACAATAACGCCAGTAGAAAATATAATTTAGAATCTTAAAACATAATGATTTCTGGTTAATCATTTCTAAGCACATTTGAATACGATATTGTTTAAAATCAACAAAATATTTTTCTTAATATTTCGAAATATATTTAAAGCCAGTATAGCGACGACATGTCACCTTAATTACATTACAATAGAAGCTAATTCAAATAGTAGCATATTTTCTCTATTCTATAATTAAAATTCGTTTTCTGTAAATTATCAACAACTAAGAGAGATGACTTCAATACACATAAACTACGGAAGCTCGAAACTTTTATTATTTTTATGAACCGACGACCAAAGATCTTAATGATTCATTCAATTTAAGTATTAAGTAAATAATTTTGAATGTGCAAACTAAATACTTATTTATTATTTTTTTTACAGGAAGCTATATTCAACTTCCATTCCTGTATGTCCGAAAACATGCACAGTCTGCGTAGAAATGAAATCACAGACAGCATTATTTGCACAAAAACCCGAGAGGGTAGTTACAAATGTTTAAAAAGTTTATTAGAAAAAACTGAACCTTGCTTGGACTCAGAAGAGAAGTTTTTGTTAGAATTTGTACTAAACGTCCACAACACCAGTTTCGAACAAGAATGCAAGGAAGGTGTTGTAAGTATGCACAGTATGTATTAATCCGTTTTATTTGTAAACACCAATTGAAGCTGGCATCTATTTAGTAAGAAAATCGGCTCTTAATTCTGCAAAATGCAACCCACCAGTTAAGGACTTGCAGAATAAGTTGGTGGAAACTTGCTTTCCAAAAGTAGACCTTATTAAAAAATTGCGTAGGTCGGATTACGTGCTAAAAAAGACTGACCTGTGCAGGTACAATCATAATTATTTGTGTGATATTGCTTTAAGAATTGTTTTTGTTTTAGCGACTTGGAAAAAGCAAAAGAATGCGCCATTACGGAAGCAGAAGCACGCTGCAGAAATGAAAAAAATGTGGTTGAGTTTGTGACTGACTACTTTGATCAGTATTTGTATTGGTGCAAAGAGGACCTATCTATAAATTCAGAATAAATTACATTCTTCTTTATAGCATTAGTTTCATGTATTTATTTCGTTATAAACAATATTCTTTAGTTAACAACATATACAAATGAAGAAACTGTGCAGATCAGAAATTTCAGGCATTTGGTAGTAATTCGCTAAATTGTGGCATTATCAATGGACGAATAATTAAAAATAGACACGTGCTTCTCCTGGTCACTAAGGTATCACCACGTGAGGCCTACAGGTTAATGTCGAATCCAAACCACAGAAATTTCAGAGAAGGTTTTTGACATTAAAGCCTTACAGTTACCAACCGGATTGGAGAATCGTGTATAGTGGCTTGCAGTACAAGATTGTTAAGCGCCGCCGTGCTGGACAGACGAACCCAAGCCAATCAACGTGTTATCCACAAATATTACATCATATACAAATCTTTTGAATCCGAATTTACAAGTGTCGCTGACAAATACTGTTTATTTTAAAAATTCGACCTAACATGTTGACTGCCACGTGGCAGGCTATTAGAGACCATTTATGCAGATGTGGTACACTGTTCGGGCCTCATTGCTGCTTTTGCATAACTGTGGTTCCATGACGGTGCCAAGACCGTTATATATGACAACGGTATCTCATTTAGGTAGGCCCAGTAAGCTAGAATATGATTCTGCCCACTGAAATTTCCTTTTGCCTTGATGTGTAACATGAAGAAATCTGATACACTCATTTTTATTAAAATTGAATTTTTTGGGGGAAAGGAATAGCAGAACTTTAATATAAAGTATAGTGGATCTAACTTAGCTCTGCCGGTGGGTAAATGTGCGCACTGGCAAAACGGTGGTAGGGACTAGTGCACGCACTTGTTGCTTTAACTTCAAGGCGTGAAGATCATTAGTACAGTTAAAGAAAAAGTTTTATCTTGTTGTGGTTTTTTTATTGTTATTCTTGTGTGGGTGTGTGTGCGTTGTTATTTCGCTGTTGTTGTTGTTATTAATTTTGTTAAATCTATCATAGTTGTTTGTTTTGTGCTGTTGTTTAGTGGTTATTTGATTTACTCCTGATTCTATTGGAAGCTAACTTCTAAACTTCCGCTGCTAAGTGTACACGGCTCGTAACGCTTGTACTCTGTCACTTTCTTACACCCACGTTCTTTGTCCATCACTGTGCGCGATGACCGGCAAAGCTATTTTAGGTCCACTATAAATGGTGTAACGGTCCGTCCACTTGTGGACGGGTGCCTGGTTTTAGTCTTGATTGTTCCGGTACCACAGCAGTACTTTGTCCTTGAACAATTCGGGAAGGGCTTGAAGCAGGTCTCGTTCATCGAAGTTGTAGCACCTACATAATTCTTCGACACGTTCTAGGAAAGATACTGGATCGCTGGTTCCATCAAATTTAATTCCCCATCTGCGGACGCTAGCGCATATCTGGGCTCTTGGTGGAAAAAACTGTGGAGGATCAACCATCTGGTGATAACTCTTGCCTTCAGGTGGGTCAGATCCGCATGTGTGGGCCATCTTTGAAGGCTGGTGGGCAGGTGGAACTTTCACATCGTGATCTCCAGGTGGGTTAATTGTGGGCTTGCTGATAGCACCGGTCTCTTGACGTTCAGCTGGGTCTTGGAGCTGGCCTTTGTCAGTTTTTAGGAACTGAATTCACCTTCGTCGCATGTCTTCTACTTTCCAAGTGGTATTTACGTAGTTCTTGGGTTAGTTCGTTCTGTAGATGAAGCTGACGCGGACGTCGAGGCTGGCTACGTCGCATTCTCCACCGCTCGACTAGGGTGATTGCGCGCTCAATCTGCCGTCTCAGACGTGAGCTGCTACACTGGTCGAGGTAAGAATTATTGAAGATAACGGTGGGTCTGGTGTATACGGTTTTCTGGTCTGATTCTGTGCTATTTTCAGGTCCTGGAGTTATTTGGATTTCGGTCCCTGCTCGGGCGCCATGTAATGGTCCGTTCACGTGGGGACGGTGCATGGTTTTAGCTCCGAGTCAGAAGTTCGTAATAACATGCATAGAGACTGTAATCGTTATAACATGTTTTATTATATTTAGCTGGTACAATAAATGAAAAATATATTTGATTCTGAGGTCATAAATAAAAGTAATAATGTCTGCAAAATCCTGGTAGGTGCGCCCCTGGTACTGGATCGGAGGTCGGTTGAATGGTCTGCGCAGGTTAAGTTCCAGCTGCCGGCGGCGTGCGGCGGTTGTACTCACCTGGTACGCGTAAGGGTTAGTTTAATTCGCCTGTTAAGTTGTTTACAGTTTTGTTGCCTTCACTTATTCAATGAACGGATCCAGATAACTAGCGGGTCGCTAGATCCAGATGTGCCGGGAAAACGTGCTTAGTTTCGTAATCTCGACGATTAATGAATTTAAATGTTTCGTAGAATGTTTTAAATGAAATAGGACTGTACTTGAAATTATTTTAACGCTTAATTTTAAAAATACGTCAATCTGGCCTAACCGACTAGAACGTATTGTCAATTTATTTCTGGAATTCCAATTACGGATAAAATATGAAAATCAAAGGTCCGATTAACCTGGCCTGACCGGCTTATAAGACCTCCAATCTCTTACTTGATTGGGATATTAACCTAATTGATACTAATTGGCATAACCTGCTTGATATCAGTTAAGTTAACCCCAACGACCAAGTGTTCCAAAAAATTATTAAATGCGAGGTCGTACAGGTCCGCAGATTTTATGGAACTCCGAGTTTTTTTTTGGCCTTCCTTCTTGGATGGAGCTTGACTCCAAATTACTGAATTTGTGCTGGGATCCTGGCTATATCTGGGTTCCCTTTCTCTAAGCGTCTGCTCCGGAGTGTGATCGAACGTGATGATGAGTGCGTGGGGGAAAACAATTTGGGACTCCACTAACACTGCTACAGACGCTTTTTTTTTTAGGAGCCAAAGCGACCTAACATTTAATTACTAAATGCTGAAACAGTTGCTTCCCGGTAACTTCGTTACAATGACATATCAACACAAATAGATACATTATATTTTTTATTTCAGTATTATGTTTAACAGCATCTTACGTCACAACCCGCGCCTGTACCCACTAAGCTATCCGACCTTCAGTTCTATTATCACCCATTGTAGAAATATTTTGTAACCACTTCTTATTTTGTTTTATACTTTCGTTTATTGAGTATGTGTTTAATTCTGTTCGGATGTCTTCGTTACCAATTTGGTATTGTATTGTACATCCTTTCAGTCATTCTAAGAACTTCATTTCAGACGACTATATTCTCTTTTTATCATTTTTTAGATGGCGGCCCTGTTTCGCTCCAATACATTAGAACGACTATTGTACTTACTGTATAGACTTTCAATTGTATATCTCTTCTACGTTTGCTACCTAGAAGAAGGATCTATAATTTAATAAAAACACAGACAACAGACGTTACATCACATCGATGATACTGCCTACCTTTATTGTACAGATGTTAGAAGACACTTGACTGTTCACTATACTATACTTTATGGCTGTATTTGGTTTCACACATGCCACGCTGTACGGAGAAGATACCTACAAATACAATGTTGATAAATTTAGCTGTAACTTTCTTTCACATAAATGTTTAATCCTTTTCACAGGTTTAAATTGTTGCAATACTACTTAAAACCTTGAACGAGAAATTTGCCTACTGCAGACTGCCAGATAACATTTAACATTGAAGATGATTTATAGCAGTGGTGCTCAAACGTGGCAGGTACTTATTTTAAAGCCACTACTAAATTTGATAGTTGACAGCCGCATTTTAAGAACTTTGGAGAAGTGAATACTTTCTACACTTTAATAAATTCAGTACGACGTACTGTTACTAGAAGCTTAGAGATAGTGGCAACACTGCCATGGGTTCTCCCTTTATAAAAGCATAGCCCTGTGTCTTCAGGGCTGTACGGCAAGTGTAAAACCAACTATACATTGTTTTCAGTATAAATACATTTAATACAACTTGTTATATGTTAATTTAGTTGTTAATTCAATTGATAAGAGAATACTCTGATATACCAACAATTACAGTCGTCTGTGAATTGTATTTCGTGTTGCCTGCTTCTGAAATTTCTAATATTTATAATATGATTTCCACTCCCTGTTCACACGGAAAAAAATGTAAACATTAAACTGTAGGAGCACTGTCTGTATACATAATTTGAACATTTGTATGTAATATCTGGTAACTTTAGGGCCAGAAAAGAGATTAAGTGTGGACTTAGTATCATTCAATAACTTCCCAAAACATGGCACTTACATTTAGTGCATTATTTACAAATCCCTCTGTGTGTGGCAATATTTGAGCGTTCTAGACATAACTGCTAAATCCAATAATTAACAATTTTGAAATATATGGTTAATGGAAACAAAAACAATTCATTGTAAATATTAGGAGTGCAGCAGTATTAGAAACAAACTCTAATGCTACGAATAAATCCTGCAAATGCAACTTTAGTAAATTTCAAGACTTGTAATAATCGTTACGGCACTTTTTGTATAACAATTAAGAACTGCTAGAGAGATTCCACAAGTAATTACTCCTTCAGTTTGTTATATTTTAAAGCTTTGTAAATTTCCAGATTGCTGGAACCAGTTTAATGTTTTCTGAAATTTGCATTTTGTACACAAACACATAATAAATATTATGAAAACACTGGCTGAGTAAATAAAAACAATTCTTTACTCGCAACTTTTTAGAACACTAAGGTTATCGCTTTATCATAAAGACCTCCTAATCTAGTTTTAAAAAAAACGGTTAAGACTACATACGCATTGTTAGTTACTGCTTCTGCTAGTGAAAGTTTACTAAATACTGATGTTGAACAGCTTTTGTACATATGGAAAAATGGTCTGGCTATATATAATTACAACGACACTATTGTGTAAGTTAAAATAATATGTATATTATATTTAGTTTAAGTACTTCGTAATTTAAACATGGACTGTATGTTTAGTTCTGTTTACTCGTGGTAGTACCCAAATAGTAATATTATCTAAAGATATACAAGAAATATCAGAAAGAGACTTAAGGCAGATTATTTCAAACGCAATAGAAGATCGATGTTTGAAGAACGCAAACGAAAAAGCGTTTAGTGAACTAAAGGTAAACGTTTCTGCTATTAATATTAATTCATTGTAATAATTATTTGTTAAAAACGGCATAATTGCTTGAATATTATCAGACTTCTGCGTTCTGTAACCGAATTACTTAGTCAATTTTTACTGACCTATTGATGTAATTAAATGTTCTTACTGTAACTTAACATTTTTAGGGTAGCCTCTTTAATTTTCGTTGCTGTATGCTACAAAACGTTCGTGTTCCTACAAACAATGAAACGGATATTAAACATACACTAAGTGAGTTTCCCACAACAGCAAGTAAACTCTATAAATGCTTGGAATATCTAATCGAAAAAGCGGCACCTTGTTGGAACGAAGAAGAAAGATACGTCTCTGAATTATTCCTCAACGCTCATAATGCTACTGTTGATAGGTTTACCTTAGATGACGGTAAAAACCTAAAAGGTAAGTTGTTACTAATAATACTTTTGTTTACTTATTGCTGTAACTTTGTCTACTGTAGCCAATTGTGTAATTATGTGACAAAAGACAAATTCAAGATAATGCTTAACATCTTTTTAACATGGTTAGTTTTTATCTTTTGCTTGGTGTTTATATACTTAAATGATTGTGCTCAATCATCAAACATTTTGGTCGTATTTATTAACTGAGTGTATGAAACCTTTCAATCGATTTCTTTTCTATTACATATTAAAGCAAATTGTTCAAAAAATTTCCTCTTTAAGTTTAATTTTAAATGAATATTACTTAGATTCCATTTTCTGTTCCGTTCAATTGACTGAAAAAAAAGCACAATACAATGAAAAAACTAAACAAACATTTTTCATGTAGCTGCCATTACTGCATTTCAATATGCCAACTGCACTCCACCAGTCCGGCTTCTGCCGGAATATTTATTCGAAAGCTGCGCCCCGAAATTGGACCACCTAAAAGCTCTAAGTGTTTCGAGTTATACCTTGAAGCAAGCCGATTTTTGTTAGTAAGTTGTTGCTGCGATGTAATTTATAATTTACTGCAGAAGATATTAAATATTAATGTTTCAGTGATCTAAAAATTGTGTACGATTGCGTTACTAATGGTGCAAAATCACAATGCAACGATGATGAGGCAGTTGTTGAAAATATTAAGCAAATATTTGAATACCTACTGAAATATTGTGAAAACCACGAACCGACTGATAATGGAATAACCAAAATTGTATTTGACTGACATACACTAATTATGTATTTTATTTGATTCAGATAAAAATAAAACAATACGAAGAAAAAGTTTTCATATTCCACTCCTGACCTAGCAGAAACACGTCTAAGAAGAGCCATATGTTTCAAAAATATATTCAACATACAAATTAAAGTCTGTATCCCATGGATATTTCATCTTTAAAATTCCGGTAGAAAGATTCTCTTGTTAAGAACCAAACCGCTACTGTAACAACAATAACTTCTCTAGAAAACCTCATACTGAACAAATATTTTTTCAATTTTAAGTATAATTTATAATTACTAAAAGTTTGCAGCCCTTGCAACAAGAGGCTTCTAAATTGCGGAATACTCTGAAGGTACATAAAAACCATGGTTTTTTGCTTCGTTCTTCCTTGATAATATCTCGAAGTTTTTCAACTACATTTGTAATTGTAATGGCGGCTTCACATTGAAACTTTTCAACAATCAAAATTCATTTTCGATATTAGAAAACAGGCATTATGACCTACTCGATGGATGCTAGAACTTGCAAGTTGATGGCGAAACAGTATATTTCCGATAGCTGTGGTAAATTTTAAAACACCACCTTAATGCCACATTTAAATTCACGCCACCACCTTTCATACAAAGGAGAAGATTCGCCCAAGGTATTTTTCATGTCTTCATGACTTTGCTTAGAGCTCATGCGCTGTATGTGAGACTATTTGGTATTGCCCGATATTCAAAATTATAGCCACTTACCATTTATTTATAACATTGACAAGAATATAATCAGACTGAAACTGGAGCTGCTAAATGGATTATTGAAAGTGATGTTGAATGCTATAGACTTGTAGGTACCTAATTGTTATTAACCCAGATAAAGCTGAACTGAAAAATTTCATATAACAAACATGATTTTTGGAATAAGGTATAAGTTCAGGTAGATAATCACTAATAAAAAGGATATATGTACATTTTTTTTTTATTTTTAAAATAGTAGTTTGAGGGTGTTCTTTTAAAAGGACGTAGCAAAATAGAAGATCAGAAACATATTTATTTATTTCAGAAACAAATTATTTGCAATAATGTTTTTACGTTATTTGGTGTGAACATGTTTAAATATTCTTTAGGGTGCAACCCGATGTTACATTTTTCACATCTGAACTTCACTTTTTTATGACATAAACCACTTCTTGACTGACTTTCCTGATAGATTACTATGTGGTCTTTTCTATCAAATCGGGAAAACTCATGGGAGGACTGAGGTAATTTAGATACTCCTCTCTTTGTACTTTTACAATATGTCTGCAATAAATTCCTAGTAACTTCTCGTCGAAATCGTAGGTGATCCAATTTGCCTCCGTTGTTCTTATATAGCTGCCATGCATTTTGCAAAGCCATATCAATGCACTGACAGAATAAAGGAAATTACCGCTTCTTGCCTCTTATAGAGATGCGGTACAAACTAATATTTTGGTCGCACCTATCAACCCCTCCCATGAATTTGTTATATAGACCTATCAGGTTTGGCTGACCAATAAGAATCCTCTTTTTTTCTTTCTGGGAATATCTTCTGACTTGTACCATAGGATTCACTGACAGCGAGTTTGTTGCCACACTCATAACATTATTATCATCCCATCTGCATATAAGTATTTCATTGTCTGTGCCTGTGTATCATCGAAAAATTTTCTAAATACATATTTCAAGAGGATCCTGCAAAATTTGTTTATCTGAAATTTGCTGAAATGTTTGAAATGACGGGTTGAGCTCGGCATTCACCCAATTATAGGATTTGTTACTTTTATTCGTAAATTTTTCTTTCGAGTCTTTTTTAGGGACAATGGCAAATCGTCGTCAGAAATATACTGGAATTCATTTTTATTAAAAATAACTGCAGTTGCTCTCCTGGAAGATTATTTATAGTAACTACATCCACGTCTCCGAAATCCACATCCGTAACAGGATCATTACAATTTTGCGGAGGAAAAATTATAATTCCATCGGGAGGTTCTCGAATGATATCCAGATTTTCAATCTCTTCTAGCAGCTCATTTAATGTCAAAGATCTTCTATAAAATAAAAAATAATCATCATAATGTTTACTTGAGAAATACTTTACATTTTGCTACTGTCCTTTTAAAAGGACATCTATATATCTCGTGAAATATAAAAAAAAGGTGTACATAATGCTCAACTCCCACAGAACTAGGTTATGTTGCAAAGATTTTCAAACATAAATACTAAAATAAGATTGGCT
>JABXWE010068630.1:0-11462 GCA_014611495.1 Limonius californicus | reverse complement strand
ATATATTATATGTATTGTATTTGTTTTACGAAGTTTTATTTCATTACGTAAAATATACGTTGGGGGAAACATAAGAAAATGTCAATAAGAATGATTGAAAACATATGTCATATGCTGCATGACAGCTCAGAGAATATCACCGACTAACATTCTAACATAGGTAAAATTATTCCGGCGTCAAATTTGCAGCGGAATCGAAACCAGTGGATTTCACCCGTCAGATTATAAACCCTTGCGTTGTAAGCGCTTCACCTTTAAAAGGAACGTCGATAATCTTTCAAATTAATCAAAGCGTAAAATAACATGATAGACTTACAAGATTCTATTTACTTAGGTTCCGCAGCCTCTACACTTCCACTGTTTGTTCTATTTAAAAGAACAATTTTAAATCTTAAAGTCAGAGTAGTACAAGTTACCGCTATTTTCATATTTTTATACAGCTTATATTTATATTTAGAAAAATCGTTTTAAAAATAAATAAATGTATTTTTATTTCTTCTTCTTCTTCATAACGTTTTACATCCGCTTTGGGATATATGTCTCTTCTAAATTATATCTCCCTCTAGGGAGGGGCGGGGGGTCAAAAGTCCTCAAAGGGGACGCAGCAGAGAAATAGTAGAACGGAAATTAGTATATTGAGACTAATACAAAACACCTTAACTTCATGCTTAATGGTGGACATTATTTCTTTTTCAAAAGATTGTATATATAATGTACTTACGAGTACAATCTAAAACTACATAAAACTCAATAACATTTTATTTAAACAAACTAGTGACTTAAATGTATTTGTTTCAAACTGCACAATCTGCCCAAATTTGGTGCTAAATGAGTAACCGCTACCCTTAGTTCACATTCGATGTCGTGTCGGTTTTTGTATTTCGATTTTATACAAGCTACTGCAGAGAAACCAACTTAGAAAGATAAGATGTAGGAAATGGCAATATAATCTGCATAGCTCTCTTGGATATCGCTGGAAATTAGTCTTGCGAGTTAATCCAAAACTAGACAATGGTTGTCGACGAAAATTGTCTCTTCTTTTCTGTAACTGATGTTAAATCAAGGAATTGTTCCTTTTCCTCCAACGATAAACTTTAGGCGTAACTTCAAACGGGTTTATTATCCACTTGTATTTGGTCAGAAAATCATCATTTTCAAAGGAGTAACGTTTAAAAGTTTCAGTTAACGATTTTAAAAGAAGTTGTATGCATCTAAAAATGTCACATACATTTGTATGGCTTGGTTCATTATCGTTAAAAAAATTTTCAAATTAATAAAGATTTTTGGGTCTTCACTGTTTATCTTGTTTGACCAAAGTTGCAAGTTTCGCGAAAATCTGTTAATTTTGTCTGATAGTTAATAGTAATATATGAGTATTATTTCCTTGCAACTGGGTATTTAAAATCTATAATTTTTCAGAAATAAGCCAATTTCATTATGAACAGCAATAAAACAATAGTGGTGAATAGTCGGCGCCCATATCATCGCAACTGAAGAAACCAACCTTGACCTTAAAGAAAAAGCTTTGATTTTATATAATTTACAACAGATTTCCTTCGAAGCAAGTGATTCTGTGTCTATTCCGCAATGGTGCCAAGTGGAGTTCGGATTCTTTTTACGTAAAAGTACTTGTAGACCATCATATTTTCCTGCCATCTCCAGTGTTCCATCAGTAAAACCACCAACACAATTTTTCCACTCCAGGCTAGAGTTTACTGTAAAATTAACAGTCATTGAAAATAGATCAGCACTTGTAGTTCTTTTCTGAATTTCTTTGCAGCAAAGTAACTCCTCGCTTGTAGATGCATTATCGCAGTAACGAACGTAAGCTATCAAATGTACACGTTTACTAATATTTGTTGCCTCGTCTAGCTGAATAGCAAATAATTTGTTTGTAAATTTCGAAACAAGCTGTTCCTGCAGATCCTCTGGCATATCATCAAGGCCCTAATATTTCTATTTGATACTGGTATTTTCTAAATCTCTTTAGCATAACTATCTCGAAGCAGTAACTATATCAGATTCTGCACAAAGAATAAGATTTTCTGCAATAGTGTGCAGTTTCTTGCACTTCGCTATGCGATGTGCAACTTTATAACATGCAAGCAGAGCTTTTCGAGGCAACGGCAAAATTGTATTAAAGGCTAATTTCTTTCCAGCTTCTCCTCTAGCTACATGTCCTGCAAAAGCCCATGTTAACTGCGCTACCTTTTCTATGACATCAGCCACTTGCGTTCTCTACCCCATCCATTTATTCGCTCTTCTGTCTTTTAACGAGATTCCTAGCCTTGACCTTCCCATGGCTCATTGTGTTGTTCTCAAGATATTTATGTCGTCTTTTGACTCGGTTCGGTGCACTGTATGTCATAACTACCATTACACAGGAATGAACCACCTTAGTCTTTAGGTGGATGGGGATGTTTCTAATTCTTTAAACGAAACTTAGTTTGTCGTATGCCGCCCATGATAGTTTCGTTCTTTTATAAATTTCTTCTGTATGGTTTTCTTTTCTAAACACTTATTTTCTTCGGGTGCTTCCTCACGGTAAAAATGTGGATTGTTCTGTAGATCATATTGCCATATTCTACTAGTTTACATAACTGTTTACGTGAAACCATGATTCATCTGATAAGAAAGTTTGGTCGAACATATCATCATGCATGGTATTCAGAAACCAACGACAAAGCTGTGTTCGTTTTTCAAATCGAACAGTAGAAATTCGTGCACAGCACTTAAGCAGTAATGTTCCCATCTGAAAATCGATTTGCCCATTCTGATTATTTTCTTCACTTCGCTTTGTAGGTCAACCACCGCATTTTTTCTTTGTTATGAAACTTCACGATAACTGTATCGAATGCATTACCCCAGAATAAAAGGAGTTGTAGTTGATGACCAGGTCTGAATATTCTTTCTAGAATTCTTGTGTAGAACCAAGAATCCAATACTGTCATGCACCATCAACTTTCTGGTCATTGTGAAAATAAGCTTAACTATAAATACATATCGATCTTTTTTCTTAATTATTAACTGCTCTATACTTATAATGTGTCCAGTTGAAAAATAAGTAATTTATATGACTACAATCTGTTATACACATAAATAGCATGCCGGAGATACTTCCAATGAAGGCTCTCCTTCAATATATATTTCCTAATAAAGATGTTATGACATCATAGATTCCTTAACCTGATTACTAATCCTAATTAAATCTGTCCATTAGGCCATTGGGTTTGAATTGCTTTAAACGTCTCGCTTCACGTGTTTTCAAATAGATTTCTCTCGAGCACATTAGGATACACTTTAGTTTTAACAGTATAATTTATACCAAGTCGTCCAGTTTCTTCCTTAATCGAAGGCATTTGCAAATCTCTTACTGTTATGATGTTGAGAGCCTGCCAGTGTGCATCAAATACAGTTCATAGTACTATTTTGAAAGAGCTATAACATTTCCAAGTTCGAGTTAGTTGCTGTACCCCACAGTTAGCTGAGATTGCCTGTAAAGCAGCCAGCGCATCTGCCAAATTGGTTCCGTTTTGTGAAGATATGTTTTTTCCAGATTAAACGTCTGTCCATATGTATTCCAAGGTATTTTGTGTCATCTGCCTGACTCAGTTTTCGACCGTTTAGTGTGACTTGGAGGCAGGTGTCTCTATTTAATGTGAAAGATACTTGTACTGATTTTAATTCATTTGCTTTGATTTTCCATTTGGTTAGGCAAGTTTGTAGCAAATACTACAGTATCATCTGCGTATGTGACAACTGCAGTATTGTTGGTTGTTGGGAGATCTGCGGTGTATAGGAAATATAGGGTAGGTCCTAATACACTCTCCTGTGGTACTCTGTTTTGAACTGATAGTAAATCAATATATTCATCTTGATATTTTACTAGGAAATGTTTTCCCACTAGGTAGGATCTAAATATCAATCTTAAATAAAATGCCATACGAGAATTTAAAGTTAGAACAACAATGTGTATTACATTGAATTACAGATGTTCATACATTGAACTGTGAATACCTTCAAATTACTAGGAGCTTCACTGTTTTAACTTCATAAATAACAACAGCTACCAGGTTATTCTAATATGGTATTTTCTAGTTTGGTTATAAAATAAACTAATAATTTTTAACATTATTTTATTTTGCAATATAGGAAAACGTGTGTTTAGTAGTATACTTGAAATTTTGTAGTATCAGGGGTAGAAAAATTATATAGAACGTATGTTGCTTCTAATTCTCATTTTGGTCCATGCGGGGTTAAGTAGTGAGGATTAGGCAAAGTAGGTCACTTTCAAGTAGTTGCATCAAGAACAAACCTACCTAAGAATTCGTCTTCCTCCATATAACCTTACCATTATATAGAGTGATGATCAGGAAAACAATGCTGGGCATCCCACTGAGAATTCCTGCATTAATCAGCATTTAAATAGAAATTGATTAAACTCCTAACAAATTATTTCCTAACTAGCATACCGAAGAGTGTTTTCCAAGCTTTTTCAAGGGTGTCAATGTTGTTTAAGCGTTTATTTTTAACCAAGCAGTGTATAAAAATTTCCCAAAACACTTAGTGATGCTAACCAGAGTTTAATTCTGACGGATGCTTCACAGTTTGCGTGCGAAGGGGATTGAAGTTAGTGTTTCATTCATGTCGGCACCTGGAATAGAATTCACACCATTTACAAACAATCAATGCTTCTGGGTTTAACAACTTTGTTGTTGACGGCTTAAAATAACACGTTCTGCATATTCTTGGCTTGTAAAGGACAGCCTGCTCGCGGTTGGTCAAAATTTTATTATTAGACTTTCCGCTGATGAAGTCCTGCTATAAGAATTCGATAATACGACTAAACAGAAATATTTGCATGAGAAGTTTGAATGTTCAAGTAACTGCAAATTTATGTTTGTTTTCGTATCATCAAATTATAAGTAACAGTAATTACAACTAGCTGGAAGCTTTACAATAAAGAATTAGAATTCTCTAGACGCACATCTAATTAAGATCTTAAGACCCACATTGTTCTGACGTTATGGGGTTTCACTAGGAAACAATTTAACTCGATAATAAACATGCTCACTCACGTATAAGTTCACATAACAGGATAAAATTCAACAGGTTGCAATTCTCAGCTAAATTTTGAATGAAGACTATATTTTATGCTGCTTCTCCACTGCACCGGAAAATTGCTATCGACCCTTTCATGAAAATTAATGCAGGCATCGGTAATTTTCAAAGCCCTGATTTGTGCAAAATTTACAACACTTGTAATGCGGGCAAAACCCTTTCGGAGATTTTTAAAAAAATTGAAGAGGACTACACAAGAACTAACAATGGAATCTAACAATGAGTAACCAAATTCAGAAAATACTTGAAAATTTCATTTGATAAGAAAATCAATAAATTGGTCGGACAATTATTTTAATTTTATAGTAATAATATAACCTATACCTTTTCAATTTTTATGTGTCACAAGCAGGATATATTATTTATGCAGGAAAAGATGTAGAAAAACACATGTTCTCAAACTCATTCAATCACCTTAGTATTTTTCTTGTATCATTCAATAACAACTGTATTAAGTACATAACATTATTTCATTATTTGTATAAAAAGATAATCGCTACCACAACTCACAAGGTAAAATGCGACAAAAATAGAATACGTTTGATGTCACAAGCAATTTTGTCGTGTGTTAACAACAAAATTGAAAGCATTGCGGATATCTAATAATTCTTCCGAAAAACAGGAAAGGACATTTTATTAAATAATGTAGCTTCTAATAACATGATATTGGGGAGCGTTCTGTCTGCACGCAATTTTGCTAGTTATAAATAGACGCTGCTAAATTAGGTTTGAAGCTTGACGCTAACAGATGCGTTGAAAATCATATTTGCCGCAGAAAATCAATAAACCCTTAAGTGTTTGTACCGCACCGCGTAATGGTAGTTGTTATTAATATCGGAAATGAAAAATTGGACGACAGATTGCCTTTTTTACTATTTGCATCGCCCGTACTGACTTATTATAGCAACCATTGTTTTACATGGTTACGATATATCACATCATACTAAACTTGAATTAAACACTAATTTAATACCCGAAACTTGACACAATCTGATGCCCCATGTACAACTTTACATTAGTTTAACCTTAATTTGATAACAGAAAATACTAACTTTGACATCATCGACATTTGAGAAACCTCAGTTACTAAAAATTATATTTATTATCTTAATTATTTACAAACGGATTAGGTAAATTATATTAATCCGCATAACTGACAAATATCACTACTTCACAGTAGTGATATTTGTTGATTGGCCAAAAGAATGGCCACTCCCATAAATCACAACGTTTTCCTTCAAATTAAATTAATAGAATTGAGACAACAGTTTTCCATTATTTTCTTCATATAATAGCATTTCTAGCTTCACCATTTAAACAAAAGGAAAATCTTTTATTTAGGTAAATTTTAGGTAAATAGAAAATGCAACAGTAATGCGACACTACAAGTTATAGTGTCCTTAACCTGTCAAAGAAAATCTGGTTATCAACAGAATTAGGAGCAACATGGAAACAAATCTCATTAGGTTTGTATGTGAACTTTTTTGTAGACGTTACAATATACAGGGTTGTTTATTTTAGGCTACCTATTTTTAACACGTACTGTATAATTGTATTTAAATCGCAAACATATCAAAATAACGTAGTTGAAGAACTAGTGTTTATTTTCTAAATATAATTTTTTAAACGATCCATTGTTTTCAAGACCTTTATTAATCTCTACGATATTGGTCACAATTCTTTGCATAACATTTTTGTCCATACAAAACTTTTTTCTTGAATTTTAATTTTCAGCTACGGCGTCGTATGAAATCTTATATAGTAGAGTCGGTCTTTCAAATATCTTTACAAAATATAATCAAAACCCCTAGAAACTGCTCTAGAGATAATTCAATCTAGGACTAAATTTCGTAGCTCATTCATAGTTCCAATGTGTTATTACTATACAATTCTTTGAATACACGCGTCATCAACGGAATTAGGCTATCAAAAATATTTGCCGCGGGTTACTATTATCGCATTCTTTTATAAAACTAATCTTAAAATTGCCTGGAAGAAATTACAACCTAAAATTATAACATTCTTAATATCTGGAAATCCACATTGATTATGCCTAAAATAAAAATAAAATTGCTGTCCACACACCTTAAAATGATGTAATTGCAAGTGAAAAGTATTGTGTTGATAAAAACTAGCACTAAATGCCCAAGCCTTTACTACAAAACAATTTAGTTTGAACGTGTAAAGCGTATTTTTAATTAAACGCCTTTTTGTAGTCACTGTAGGTATTAATGCGCTTTTATTTGGGTGTTGCAGTAATAAAAACCAAATACTCGGTGAACGGTAGCTCAGACAAGTAAGCACCTGGGTTGAAAACCTAAGCATCACCGATGTGGTGAATAAAATTCTATTGTTGCAACTCTCAACTCACCATTCCCCAATCCAGATTTGGCAACCTTAAGGTCTAAATTCCATAACAATGTCTGGCATTTCTGCTGTTGGTTAACCGATTATATTATGATAAAGCTAAACCAACGATGGTAAGGACGTTTCATAACATGGTCATCATCATCATCATCATAATCTTAAGTGTTCCATCGCTGAACATATGCCTCCCCAAACTATCGCTACTCCTCGCGACTTTGTATTCTCCCCATTCGTTGAATTCCGGCTAATTTTTGAATATCGTCTTTTCATTGAGTTTTGGGTAGGGTGACCAGACGTCCCCATTTTTCGGAATTGGTCCCTATTTTTGATTCAGTGTACCGATGTCGGGGCTATTGTGTGTCCCGAGCTTCAGAAGCTCATAATTTTTAGTAGTCGTATATAGATAAAATACAATAATACCTTGATCTTTCTTAAAAGTGTTTGGAAACCTTTTTGTGGCTTCTTGTCTTTTTCGGTCTGTAAGTAATATGTAAAATTCTTCGAGTGAATCCGGGCACGAAAAGCAAGCAAGGTTGGCTCAGATCGTGTTCGATCGATATTACTCACGAGTGCGTTTGGTGTCAGTTGGGAGTACCCATGTATTGTGCACTACTGTGTAGACATCAGTTTGTATTTTACATTAGCGATCATCTATCCACTCTACATATTATCAGATAAGATGTATGGTAGGCCAAGGGCATCATAAAAGATTTTTAATTAACAACATTTAACAGTCTCTCTCTTATTTTTACCCTTATATCATGTACTGTGCACTACTGTGTAGACATCAGTTTGTATTTTACATTAGCGATCATCATCTATCCACTCTACATATTATCAGATAAGACGTATGGTAGGCCAAGGGCATCATAAAAGATCGTTAATTAACAACATTTAACAGTCTCTCTCTTATTTTTACCCTTATATCACCCAGCCATGGACATAGGTCTCTCAGCTCATTCCACTGTTCTCCATTTTGTGCGCATCTTATCTATAGAAAACCCGTCAGTTTAACTAGATCATCTTTCCACCTCATGGATGACGATTTCTTAACCATGGTCTCTATTACTGGATAATTACGTTCCATCTTCCATCCTTTTGTTCCGTATTGTGGAAAGCAAAACTCCACTTTAGTTTCGAAGCATGGTCTTTTATTTTTGTTTTCTGTGCAATCTACTGTTTCGGTTTTCTGTCTTGCAATTTTATATCTAGCATACACCTCCCCATTGTTCTCTGCTTTTTTGACAGTTTATCGATATTTGTTTTTTTAAACTCTACATATGGCAACCGTAAGTCAAAATCGATAGTATGGACTGATCGAAAACCCGACATTTTCAATGTTGCTGCATTGTTTCGTTTCTTACTACGTAAAACCCTGTCCACGGCAATTGCATTCTTCATGTGACTTCTGCATTCTGATTTTCCTTGTTATTTAATTTATTAAAAGTTATCCCAAAAATACGTATTTTTTACCACTCATTATTATGTCTCTATTGTTGTTGGTGTTTGCTACTGAAAGTTGTACTATCATTTCTTATATCTCTTCATAGTTATCTGAGATGAAGATAATATCGTCGGCAAATCTTAGGTAGTTCAATTTTTTGCCACTTATATTGATACCTACGTTCTGCCAGGCGAAACACTTGAAGATATCGTCTAGTAACAGGGCTGAAGAGCTTGGATCACATCTCCCTTTCTAACGCCTCTTCGTATTGGTATTGCCCTTGTATTTTATTCTAACTGTACCGTCATAAACGATCTAACAGAAAATTTTCCTGATGTAAATATCTATCTGTACGCAGATGATTCTACATTCATACACCAAGGCAAAAATTCTCATGATCTTCTAAAGGAAAGTCAGGAAACCCTCTCACAAATGAAACACTGGTTTGCGCAAAATAAACTGTCTCTTAATAACGCCAAAACAAGCACAATTATGTTTTCTCTCAAACCAGATAATGTTAACACCTTGGAATCTGTAACATTTCTCGGTGTAAAGATGGATCCCACGCTAAGATGGGATTTACATTGTGATGATCTATGTAAAAAACTTTGCAGCTGTATATACTTATTAAAATCGCTTGCAAATAATGTTTCACAACGTATATTAAAAACAGTATACTTTTCACTTTTCCACTCACACTTAACGTATGCAATCTTGGCGTGGGGTAATTCGTCTTCCAAGGAGAGAGTCTTCGGTCTACAGAGGCGAGCTATACGTATAGTGGGAGGTATCGGCTATCGGGAGGATTGTAACTGGCTATTTAGTCACCTACAAATCCCTACCTTACCATGCATTTTTATTAAAGAAGCGTTAAGCAGTATCAAGAGAAATATCCGATCAAGTAAGTGTCATTGCGATTATCATGATTATGATACAAGGGGAAAATCCAACCTAGTGCCTCCCTTTAGTAGGCTTGGTAAAACCAAAATGTGTGCAAATCAATTGGGAACAAGATTCTTTAACAAGCTGCCTCCTGCTGTGCGTGAGCTTCCCTTAACAACGTTTAATAGGGTTATTAAGGATTACCTAGTGTCGAAGTCATTCTATACAATACAGGAATACTTTGAAAATAATTTTGATGACATGGTTTATTAACATTGTAGGAATTAGTAGTGCATAAAAAAGTCTACTGCTCATATATATTGTTCATGCTTATTGTAAATTATTGATATATTATTGTTGTGTGGTTATAACTATCACATTGGACTTATGTAAATCCTTATGGACAAATGACATCAATAAACATTATTATTATTATTATTATTATTATAATTGGCACAAACTATTCATTTAATTTCATAATAAAGTAACGCCATTCTAAGCTGTCCTGGTTATGACAAAAATACAATACTATCTAAATTTTCCAATGCTGTCCAAATACAAAGTAGATGGGCAATGATGCAGTCAAACTAGAAAATATCCATCAGCAGCTAAATTTGTCAGGCACTACTATAATACAGGGTTATTCAAATTCGACCGGCACCATTGGAATGTCGCTTATTATAAGAGATAGAGATTCGTTTAAATTGCGGCAAAGTTGCGGAATTTTATGATTATTAATAATCTGGAATGAAAATTGAAGTAGCTGCTTTTGTTTCGTAAATATAGGCAAAAAACGAAAAAAATCGATTTTTGTTTTTCGACTCTTATTCCTTTATTTACAAAAATTTTAAAAATCTGAAAACACTTTTCCACAGCAACTTTTTCTTCTGGATATTGCTGTCTAATCATATTTGAAATAGCACGTTTCGTTTTTCTGGAACCGTCATCAACTTCATTTTTTTAAATAGCGGCGCTCTTTTGTTTTGGCGCCATTTTGTGGCATTCATTTTTCTGATTTCAAAAATGTATAACACTCTAGCATTCGCTCTTCATTATAATACAAAAATTTGCAAATTAGTAAATTATTATTACTAATAAGGGTAACAGCTGTAAAACAAAAGACGGCGTAACTCTAAAACAAAATAGAAATAGACGCTTCTAGTCGAAACAAAAGCGCAAGCAGTTGTAGTTTGACAAGCTCAAAAGTGATTCATCTTATTGGTAATTTGTAAAATTTCATTTGAGATATTTAAAAAAAATGGTTTTATAAATGAAGAGAAATGTGATATGTTACAAGCGTTTTATACTTGTCATAAAAATGCCTTACTAGCCAGCAATCGTTATTTAGAAATGTGTCCAGAAAGGGAACAACCAAATAGAAGATTTATTTTTAGAACTGCATCGAAATTTAAATGAATACGACTCATTTCGTGAAAATTACGGAAATAGAGTTTTAGAAGATAACACTGAAAACATTCTACAAGAGGTTTGATTAATTTGCAATTTTTAATTATAACATTTTTGTAATCTATAATAATTTTAGATAAACAATAATCCTACCGCATCCACAAATGAAATAGCTTTAAATTTAAATTTGCCACAAACAATAGTGTGGAGAGCGTTAAAAAACAACCATTACAAACCATAT
>JABXWE010068626.1:0-10432 GCA_014611495.1 Limonius californicus | reverse complement strand
ATTGAATCAATGTTTCTTGTAACAATTCCCAGCACATCTGTCCAGTCAAATTATCAGGTAAGAAAAAAGGACCTACGAGACGATCACCAAAAATGCAAGCCCAAACATTTAATTTTTCGGGATATCTTTTCGATGAATACCCAATACAATAGCCATTTGCTTTGTACTCAACGTAGAATTGACAACAGTGTGGCCCAGCATTGCGTCTTCACATACTTCATTTCTTACCGGATTTTTTGTATTACGCTTTTTATTCGCCACAGATATGGTCTCCCGAAATTTTCTCACAAACTAAAAGACATACTTGAGACGCACAATTCGGCGCATCTACTTACCCATTCATTGTTTCCGAAGAAAACGCAATTATTTCAACTCTTTCTGAAATCATATAAACCATTTCAAGCAAAACAACAACTACGACATATACGGCGTGACGCTGACGCAAAAAAAACCTTCAAATGTTTACCTTAACCAATGCCGTCTAATCATTTCATAAATGCCTCAAAACTTTTACTACCTTGAAATTTCTTTACTGCATTTCCGCGGGAACTAATGCTCGGAAACCAAAAATAAAAACACTGCTGTGAAGTAAATCCGTTGACCTTTCAAATGTTATGTCTTTTGATACCCCTAGTCGTGGCAGTCAACTCCTAACCGCGGTCTGGAGATGTAGGTGGCCACTGCATATGGCCTTTTTCCTCATCTTCCGACTGAACTATTAAAATGACTACCTTACATAATAAATAATCAATAACTGATTTTACACAATAAATCATTATATCGATTAACCACTCAATCGATTAGTCGATATTTTGTAAACAAGATACAATGAGTAGATATTTTACATAACGTAAATGAAAATTTAATTTGTATTAAAATCTATACCAATTATTTAAATATAAATGTGGTTAACATTCCCAATATAATTATATTAACTAACTGGCTAGAAGACAGATTATACGCGAATGAGTACAATTTGAAAAAAAAAATGTAATTATTTCATTGGGATCAGAAATTTAATTTAAATAGTTGATTGGTCCGTTGAACCGGATATTTCTAACTCAACAAAATTATGTGGGTATCAAGGGATTAAACGCTCTAAAAAACACACAAACATGTACAGGCCATCATTAAAATACATTTTCCATTACATTATATCGTAAATATGGATTATTTCACTTCGCGCTCTTACTCTATATTTCACTGTGTACAACCCTAAAGGGAATTTTCAGTTACGCTGCTGATATGGCGCGATGTAATACATTTTTCAATGTTTATGAAGAATGCAAATAGCTGATATATTGTACATATTTAGTAACACTGTTTGGGTTGATGCAATTTATAGTTAGCTGATAATCTTTTGGTGTACTTTTGCAGTTAGCTCTTCTGCAACTTAATGCTATTTACTGTTGCTACTAGCATGATTAGCACGCCATTCGTAATACACGAATGCGATACCGCTATGGTTTAGACCTGGCGGAACAGTGTTTCAAAGTAATCAACAAGAAAAAATTAAGAAAGAAGACAAAAAGAACAAAACTGATTGACATATTAATTAATTAAGAAAGACTATAGGTATAGAAGGAATTTAAAAAAATTGTCCGTAACACACTAAGAATGTTTAATATATTTCAATTCGATATTTCGGTGATATAGTAGTGAAAATTACTAAAATTATAATAAAAACAAAGACACCTAAAGTAGTTTGTAAAACTACAAAAAAACGCCTTATTCACTGCAAAGGTTCAGACTAATGATTTTTAAAATCGGGTGTTAACAAATTAAACTGTTCGCAGTGTAATTTTGTATACATAGGTCAAACAATAAGAAATTTTGATACCAGGTACAAAGAGCACATACGCTCATACAAATACAAACGCCCGGAAAAATCTAACCACGCTAAACAGTTGATAGAACACAACCACTACGCATTGACATCGAATAATATATCATTTTTACACGTCTGCACTGCTGAACGTAAATTGGATATACTTTCGAATTCACGAACACTGTTTAATTAATACACCTTCAATGCAAATTGAATTAATAAATTCAACGCTATTGGAGATTTTAGAATAAATGACCAGAGCCATGTCAAAACGAAGATCCGGTTTACTCCTTATAGATCAGGCAATGGATGCGGCATTTGTACGCTATTGTGAAGCTACGTAGGGACACCAACTGTACCGAATATAAGGCACATTACAGAATTTTTTTCTTTGAAAAATTGTAGCTGTTATTTCCTACACAATGTACTATTTTAATGAATCACAGTTTTGCCATAAAATTACAAATTTCAATTTAATAAGAGCAAAAGTATTTATAAACCCGTTTGGACACACCATTCGTTTCGTGGTTTAGCGTCACAAAAGACTCGTTTGTACACGTTAATAGTTAAAATCCGGTTTGCCCTGATGAGCCAGTTATACAGGGTGGTCCTGCAATACTTGGTCAAATCAGGGATTAGATTGGACTCGACATAAGGATGAAAAAATTGGCCGTAAACGTTGCTCGAAAAACGCTTTCCTAACACGCTCCAAGACTGCTGGCTTAATTCTTATACATAGTTTCAGAGCTGTTAATAATGTATTCTCGTAATTTCGCTACATTATTGATTGGAGAGAGGCGGCCGTGGGCTAGAGGTTAGCGCGTTAGACTTCTAAACTGAAGGTCCTGGGTTCAATTCTCAGTACCAGAACATCGAATTTTTAACGACCGTTCTCCCTCACAATGCAATGGCAATCCAGCGAGGTATTCTGTCTAGTAGAATCTGTAGGTCCTCTATGTCTGTGGCACTCTAAACGCCCAACACAGGCATAGGAGAGAAGATCGCTACGTCTCATAAGAGGTAAAGCACTCGAAAAAGATTGATTAGAGTTGCATAAACAAAAATCTTTAGGTGCCCCATAGAAAGAAATCTAGAGGATTGCAATCTGGGGAACGCGGAGGCCATGGAATTGATGCACCTCGACCAATCCACCGATCGAGGTATCTTGCGTTTAGTTCTTCGGCAGTTAATATAATATATATATATATTTCATTACACACAAATAAAGGAACATCATCCAGTAAAGCTGTTGTTGGTTGTTGTTTGATTTAGCGAGATCTGGGAAGCGGTTTTCCAAGCACGTAAAGCTGTTACTTTCATGTTCTAAAAATAATTGGCACTGTTGAGAGCTGGTGGATTAAAGTAGGGACAAATTAATATAACTTCTGTGATGCCAGCCCAGACATTTAAAGAAAATCTTCGTTCATGTCGAAATTGGACAATAACATGTGGATTTTTGTCTTCCCAATGATAATTATTGTGTAAATTTACGACAGCATGTCTTCTAAAGATAGCTTCGTCTAAAAAAAGTGGAAACATGAAAATCAGGTTGCAAACGATTCTCTAAAAACCACTAAGTAAACCGGACACGCCCAGGATAATCAGTTGCCTAATGTGACCGTACTCGCTGTACATGATACGGATAAAGTTGTTCTTTCAAAACCCTTGATAGTGGCTGATGCGATACCAACACCAATTTTTTGGTAGTCGTTGTTGGATCTTACTCTATTCTTTACTTCTTCTTCCATAGTTGCGGTTGCTACTTTTCTTTGAACTCCACGATCAGTAGTACGTATTTTGAAACAATCAGTCTCTGGGTCGATAAATGCTGGCAAAAGTGTTCTTAGCAAGACATCGACGTTATGGAAAATGTAATAAAACGACCGGTGGTAACGAAAATGCGGAAATACAAAAGTTTTACATCCAATCAGGAACAGCGAATTATTACCCAAAGGTAACTTACTACAAAGATTCGGTGTGTTCACCGCGATTAGCTCTACTGCGAGATGGGAGTGGGTGATTAAACGTAGATGAAATAAAGGGTCGCCAAAATCCAACACCAATGGTACTGCAGTAATCCCAAAGACGTACCTCCATGGATTCAGATGAGGGTCAACTCTTACCTCTAAGCATAAACTTACGGGTTCCCAACATACAAAACAACATAAATGTAAGAACGTACACAACAGAATAATAATTACAATAAACAAGCTACCATTTATAACATTAACCGTTTTAGACAACACTGTCACCAAAAATATTCATTCGAAGACAGTTCGAATTGAGGGAGCTACCAATTAAAGACGAAATAATCATTGACATGACGCAATCTAGCCCTACGTCCCTACGTTGACATAAAGTAACTCACAGTTCATAAAATCAAATCTGACACCGAATAGTAATAGCAATATTCCGGTAGCCGATTTATTGAACTTCTAAAAAATCCAATGAATATAACGCGTAGCATACAAGAGGGTAGCGCCGGACATTAAAGTTTAACGATAGTAAGAAGTCCGCAGAACTGTCCATAAACTAAATAATGAAAACAAATTCAAATTTACTATCGTCTAAAATCCCGTTTCCTTGAATGGATTTACCGCGACTACTGCCAAATCCAATAATTGAAATTATAAACAAACAATAAGATGTGCTGATAACAATAAATGCAAAGTAAGCGCACAGTGACAACAATAAGTATAACAACGCTGAAATAAGATCATAAGGGTAAGAGATAAACATTCATATACGACAATGATCAAATTCACAAAACTACCCGAAATTTAACCTACAAATATAATTTTCAGCATAAAACATTAAAATTTCCGCGATCCGGCCTGGAAATATACCCACGAGCTAACGTGTTGGTAATAAGACTGCGAGATGCCAGATACACGTAGATCTAACAAAAAAAATGGAAGGAGCAAACCTCTTCGAGGTGGCTCCGGGTATCAGGCATTCGATCTAAAGGTTGCGGCAAGTGGTGGCGGCAAGTAGGAGCTTTCGAATGCACTTCAGGAAACGGATCCTGTATCCCAAAGTTAACCTAATGGTGTAGTATTGCTCTCGTTTATAGATTTCGCAGCAGCGCGGACAAGGGCAGCAGTTCCACGAAGCTCGAAAATAACTCCAAGTGATTAATTGTGTTAAACTCCACACCGCACAAATGGTAACCGCTAGAGGAAAAACTATCCTACTGGAGGTCCAAATGGATGCGGCGTGTAACGGAGTTTTGCTATCCAGAAATTGTAAAAATCCAACAAATGGCACGCATAAATAACGAATTCTACTTATAGGTAAAGATGTCCTAAATAATCCACGAAACTTGAAATTCATCAAAATATCGGAACACCTTCTTCACACTAGCAACCAAAGGCAGAATCTCCACCACCAAGGCCTAGAAGGAAAATCGTGCTCATAAAAAAACGATATGCAACCAACGATACTCCCAAGAATCGAGCATAGCTTACAGAAAATTAAAACATAACAAAAACTTTTCCAAATTAGTTTCCATTTGCACGAACATAAGAAAATTAAAAAAAAACGATTCATTTTAGTTTAATTTTGAATGAGAATAGATTAGAACGTTTCACAATAAATAACTAAAATAAATTCAGCTTTCAGATAATATAATGTACCTTATGATTGACAATAAAATAATAATGGATTTCAATTGTGACAGGTCAAAGTGTTTACTCTTCGAAATAGATAATTAAATGAGCTGTTTATAAGAACTATCTTTGGCCTTATGACAAGCTTGGTAGGGTCCCTGATTTTAACCAACTATTCCTGAACCACCCCGCATAATAAATGCACTGATATGCAACAAACAACAAACTTTATTTTACAGAATTATTAAATTGTAGGATATTAGTGTACCTGTTTAAAATGTATTGAGTTTTTCATGAAGAACTTGCGTCAGACGAACAAAAAGCGCATCGTACTGGTCAGAATCTCGTAAAAAACTAACATCTTCAACATCAATGTCCTCCCCTCTGTCAACCCTTTCTCAGACAGGCTGGAAATTCTTGCAACCAGATGGGTACAACAGGATTAAGGTTGACAAACGCGCGCTTTGGCTTATTATTATCAGTACTTTCTTGTCATCATCATCATCATCATTATCATGATCGTCGTTTGTACCGCTTGCGCAGTTTCGAGGCGGTGTGAGGCAAAGTCCCAGGAGCTTGAAGGGGGACCTTACCATTTAAATCATCTATCCTTCTCACACCCTAGTCCCCCCCCTTCTATAAAGAGTTTTGAAATCCATTAACATTCGATGTGATTGGGTTATTAATGTTATTTATTGTGTGATCCATGATAAATGCTCATGCATAAAAAATTCTCCCAGCCAGAAAAAGTAATCCGATAAAGCATTTCAATAAAAGCCGCTCATAGAAAGATGAACCGGTAAATAAGGCGGCACAATTAGAAATATTGCCACAAACAGCAACTCTACTTCATAGAAAACATTAAGTGGGTGGGTTAATTATTTGTCACCTTGTATACTACTATACTATCGTAGGAAACGAGCACTTTTAATATTAATCCAGAATTTGCATGCTATTATATTAGATAACAATGAAGTAGGAAACAAACGTATTGTATTCTGAATAATGACTTCGCTTTTTGTGATCCCTCCATGACGCCACTGGCGGTAATTTGAAATTTAAATTGTAAGACGAAAACAAGATGCTAAAACTCGAATCAGAGTTCTATGTACTTTATTTTGTAATTAAAACCAAACCGGTTAATAAAAAAACTGTAAATTAAGTTCAAAAAACACTTCATGGCTAATATTTCTTGCTTGAATAAAAAAAAACATGTAACACATGAAAACGATGTCCAAGGAGATTTTTGAATTTAACAAAATATGCAAGACGAACCAAAGTGCAAAGTGCGTTTATTAACACTCTTAATATTTAGGCTGTTTACTCCGCCTTGGTTTATTTTTGTCTTACACCGGTGTATTATTTTTAACTACTGCCTCTGATGTCCTGAATATCCTAAGAACAATTTAAAACGCTTCAATGATAAAACTTAATGTCATATAATTAATATCTAATCGCAATGTGGGAAAAACTAAAAATTAGTACAAACTATTTAATTATGTGGTTGTTATTCTAGAAAGATATTAACAATGCATTGACTCCAATTTTGAGAAATACCACAACAAGAAGGCCAAATGATGTCAATTTAAATAAGAAAGCAAAAATATTATCTGACTACATAAAGTAGCCTACAGGGTGATGGTACCAATAGTAGCCATCTGCGAGAAGAAGACCACCGTAAGAACCACTTCATTCTTTATTCTTGTAATAAGTGCTTACAATTAGTAACTAATTTGATAGCAAAGCATTACGTTGTTAATTTAAGTATGAAATTATATTCAGCAGTACTATCTAAATTTATTTTCTATACTAGACGTTATAAAATATAAGCCGCAGCAAAATTTGGAATTGCGAGGGTTAAACATTAATTATTTTACATAAAGTGGCCCACAGGGTGATGGTACCAATAGTAGCCAGTTGATTACTTCGTAATTATTAAAAAGGGAATTATACCTGCGAGAAGAAGACCAACCTAAGAACCACTTTATTCTTTATTCTTGTAATAAGTGCTTATAATCAGTAACTAATTTGATAGCAAAGTATTACGTTGTTAATTTAAGTAAGAAATTATTAAGCAGTACTATCTAAATTTATTTTCTATACTTAGATGTTATTAATTATCATAAGCTGCAGCAAAATTTGGAATTGTGAGGGTTAAACATTAATTATATTACACAAAGTAGCCCACAGGGTGATGGTACCAATAGTAGCCAGTTGATTACTTCGTAATTATGTATTAGATAGGGAATTATCCCTACGAGAAGAAGACCAACGTAAGAACCACATCATTCTTTATTCTTGTAATAAGTGCTTATAATTAGTAACTAATTTGGTAGCAAAGTATTACGTTGTTAATTTAAGTAAGAAATTATTAAGCAGTACTATCTAAATTTGTTTTCTATACTTATATGTTATTAATTATCATAAGCTGCAGAAAAATTTGGAATTGTGAGGGCTAAACATTAATTATATTGCACAAAGTAGCCTACAGGGTGATGGTACCAATAGTAGCCAGCTGATTACTTTGTAATTATTAGAAATATTTGTAAGGAAATTATACGTGCGAGAAGAAGACCAACGTAAGAACCATTTCATTCTTTATTCTTGTAATAAGTGCTTACAATTAGTAACTAATTTGATAGCAAAGCATTACGTTGTTAATTTAAGTAAGAAATTATTCAGCAGTACTATCTAAATTTATTTTCTATATTTAAATGTTATAAAATATCATAAGCTGCGGCAAAATTTGGTATTGCAGGAGCAGAACATTAATTATATTGCCTACAGGGTGATGGTACCAATAGTAGCCAGCTGATTACTTCCTAATTATTAGAACAAATTGCAAGGGAATTATACCTGCGAGAAGGAGACCAACGTAAAAACAACATCATACTGTATTATTGTAATTAGTACATACTTATGATTAGTAAGTAATTTAACATAAAATCATTACATAATTAATTTAAATAAGAAATTAATCAGCAATATTATCTACACCCGTTTCCTATAATTGGTTATTATAAAATAAATACATGTTGTTGCAAAAGCTGTGATTGCGGGGATAAAATATTAATTATATTGAGCAAGGTAGCATACAGAGTGTTTGTAGTAACACTAGCCTGCTAAGTAGTTCGTAGTAATTAAAAATATGCCGGCCTAGATGGTCCAGTGGTTTAGCGCGTTTGCCTTTAGATCCGAGGGACGCGGGATCGAACCTGCCTGAGGTCGGCGAGACTTTTCTAGCGGGGAAAAATCTGAAAATGCGCCTTCTGTCGGATAAGAAGTAAAGTCGTAGGTCCCGTGCCACTGCGATGTGTAACACGTTAAAAATCACTACTGGAGTTGGAAATTGGAATTACCCCAGATAGGCAAAATTCTTAGTTATGGTGTACAATGGGCCATACGGCTTAAGTGCATAGAGATGCATGGAAAACCGCGTCCTAGATTTCGCTCTTTCAAAGCAAGCAAGTAAGCGAGCAAAAAAAAATATATTCATTAGAATTATACTCGCAAGGATCAGGCCAACGTAAAAACTGCTGCATTCCGTGTTCTTGCAATTAGTACCTGCTTATAATTAGTAACTATTTTGATAGCAAATTATTACATACATACAGGGCGTTTATAGCACCACTAGCCTTCTAAGTAGTTGCTGGTATTTAAAACTATTTGCATTAGAATTATACTCGTGGAGAACAGGCCAACGTAAAACCCCTTCATTCTATATTCTTGTAATTAGTACCTACTTATAATTAGTAAGTAATTTGACAACAAATTATTACATAATTAATTTAAGTAAGGAATTATTCAGTAATATTATCCAAACCGGTTTTCTACAATTTCATGTTATAAACTATCTAGATGCTGTTGCAAAAGTTGTTATTGGAAGATTTAAAAAAATAATTGTATTGAATACCATAGCATACAGGGTGTTTATAGCACCACTAGCCTTCTAAGTAGTTCGTAGTAATTAAAACTATTTGCATTAGAATTATACTCGCGAGGAACAGACCAACGTAAAAACCCATTCATTCTGTATTCTTGTAATTAGTACCTACTTATGATTAGTAAGTAATTTGACATAAAACATTACATAATTAATTTAAGTAAGAAATTATTCAGTAATGTTATCTACACCCTTTTCTTATAATTAGTTATTATAAAATAAATACATGTTGTTGCAAAAGTTGCAACTGCAGAGATAAAACATTAATTATATTGAACATGGTAGCATACAGAGTGTTTGTAGCACCACTAGCCTTCTAAGTAGTTCGTGGTAGTTAAAAATATTGGCATTAGAATTATACTCGGGAGGAACAGGCCAACGTAAAAACCGCTGCATTCCGTATTCTTGCAATTAGTACCTACTTATAATTAGTAATTAGTTTGATAGCAAATTATTACATAATTAAGTTAAGTAAGAAATTATTCAGCAATATTATCTAAACCGGTTTTCTATAATTTCATGTTATAAAATATCTAGATGCTGTTGCAAAAGTTGGAATTGGAAGTTTATAAAAATTAATCATATTGAACATCATAGCATACAGGGCGTTTATATCACCACTAGCCTTCTAAGTAGTTCGTGGTATTTAAAACTATTTGCATTAGAATTACACTCGCGAGGAACAGGCCAACGTAAAAACCGCTGCATTCTGTATTCTTGCAATTAGTACCTACTTATAATTAGTAAGTAAATTGACAGCAAATTATTACATAATTAATTTAAGTAAGTAATTATTCAGCAATATTATCTAAATCGGTTTTCTATAATTTCATGTTATAAAATATCTAGATGGTGTTGAAAAATCTGGAATTGGGGGGTTACAACCATTAATTATATTGAACACCTTAGCATACAGAGTGTTTGTAGCACCACTAGCCTTCTAAGTAGTTCGTGGTATTTAAAACTATTTGCATTAGAATTATACTCGGGAGGAACAGGCCAACGTAAAAACCGCTGCATTCTGTATTCTTGCAATTAGTACCTACTTATAAT
>JABXWE010068620.1:0-12521 GCA_014611495.1 Limonius californicus | reverse complement strand
TACATATGTCGAATGTTTAGAGGTATTTATTAGTTTGTTTCAGTATTATACAATATATACATCGAGGGCTTTGTAGTGTTTACTAGTTTGTTTCAAGGTCATCTGATACATATAACCGATGCTTTAAGGATTTATGAATTTGTTTCAAGATCATGTAATATATACATCGTAAACTCCTATTGCCGGAACTTCTTACAATCTATACTAATTGTGAAAGCATTTTTCTAAGACCCTCTCTATAATTTGCCACAAAATATCATAATATTTCCGATAAGGGTTAGCCATGGAGATTGGAAAGAGAGCCGCATGTACTGCATACTCTGCTTAGTTCCTAAACGTATATGGAACAAATGCAGCATTTCTAAAAATTGCAATTTTGAAAGCGGCCGTTTTCCTAATATCATTGTGTAAATTGTGGAATTTGTTTTGCTATTGCTAGCCTAATCATCTTCAAACAATCATTCAGTATATTCTATAAATTTGAAAATCCTAGTCGTTATATGCAGTAGGAAGATTTGATTTAATTTTCTTATGGTATTATTCAATAATTTAATTGTTATTTGCAATTCGGATTGTATTTGAAAATTATGCAAATATTTACTAGGAACTGGATCAGAAATATATACAGGGTGTATCAGAAATATGTACAAATATTAAATCCGATGGTAGATTACAATATATACAAACTAGAGAAACCATTTCTTTGGCAATGGCACCCTTAAGATATGAGAAAATAATAATTGAAAATTTGACCCAAAATTGTTTGAGTACCGCAGGATAATAACAAAAATCTGAGTTCAAAGACATGTTACGCAAAGGAGAGTAAGATAGAAGTGCAAAAAAAATTCTTGTCACCTGCAACAAACCAGTACTATTAGGTAGGTCAGTAATTTCTATTCAGCCTGTTGTTGTTATCACAAGCCAGACAAGTTTTTACGTGTTTGTCACTTTGGATTTACTTTACAGGTTGGTGATAACCTTCTACAGCTTAAATGCATTTTCTATGTATCATCAGCAGTTCTCAAACAAAACTTTATTTTTTTTTAATTCAAAAAAATAAACTTCATGATTTTTAAAAAATTAATAGTACCATTGAATTCTACTTGAACCAATCTATTACTGGTTTAAACATTTGTACTTATTTCTGATACACCCTGTATATTGAACCTACATTTATAGGTATACAATGTGGTTTGTTGGAATAAGCCATATATTAACAAATATAAAATGTTGAAATAATAAACAGGAAAATGCTGTACAGGGTGATTCCTCCAAACATGCGTGAAAAACTTTAACCATGTATAGCTGAGGTTATTCAACCCCAAATCACCTAGTACATCTATTTTCAGCAGCGCTACGGAGATATGGGGGTTTCAAAGATTTTACATCAAATCACTAAAATGTAAATAAGTTTTTTGTTACTTGTGCGATTTTGATAAACTCTGTTGTTTTGGAAAGCTAACAGTCCAAGCTTAATTTCTAGTACAATGACTGTGAAAACTGGATCAAATCTGCTGCAGAAGTGAATAATCTGATTTAAATTATGATATAGGTACAGTCGAACTCCCACATAGTGATATTGGAAAGTATAGAAAAATTCACTATATAGAAATTTCGCTATATAGAGTTCATATTTAGATACGAAAATAATCTCATATATTTGATATTCTGTCATGTTTTAAGAGAAATTTTCATTATAAAACTGAATAGTACATAACCTAATTTGTTTCCGGCGTGAATCAAGTTCCTCGTTCTGTTTTCACACTTCTTCAGGGATTTTTGCCCATTGCCGACACACTGTTGCCGTATTACCAAATTTTGAGACGTTATCTTTTTGTTTGATACCCTTAGCGACGTCTTCTAGGTCTCCTATATTCTAACATTTTTGTGTTTTCATTTTCATTTTTCAGACTGCTTAGTTCATCACCCCGATAGCAACTAGTAAATACATATAATGCAAGCACAGTGGAAGCCGAACTGCACATTAAAATACATGAAAATCAAAGATTTCATCATTACAATGTTTTCCATTAGCTGTATACAGGCTGTATAAAACTTCTTTGAAATTTGTGAATATTTTAAAATCCGCCTACAAATATATCTTTATAATTGACTAAAAACCTTAAAGTTTCTTGTAAAATACAAATTATAGATAGCATTTCATATAATAACCTCGAAATTTCATGTCTAGTATGGTAAAAGTTTGAAAGAAAAACATCACAATATGGAGGTTTTACTTCATAATTGAGAGGTACTTTTACATGCCATTGTGTTTGAACGCCAAGATCCTCGCAAGAACATTATTATGTAGAAAAATCATTAAATGGGGGTTCACTACGTAGGAGTTCGAATAGAAATTACAATTTAAATACGTACAGCTAATTTACAAATTTTTCACTTCTGGTCAAATGTAATCCATTTTTTACATACAACTATATATTTTTCTTGACTGGAAATTAAGCTTGGATTGTTACTTATACCCGCTTCGGTGGGAATTAAAAAAATTTGGTTAGGGGTTAAATATCCTTAGCTGTACGTGGTTAAAGTTTTTCGCACACGTTTAGAATCACCCTGTATATCCTCATTAATTTATTTTTGTGCTTATGAAATGTTGTACGTTGTATCTCAGAACTGTCTTAATATTCTTTTAATTAAAACTATTTTCAATAAAACGAATCCAACACTTGTGAGTAGTATTCCAATTATCCTGCTTTACTCACTTTTTATACCAAACGTAGGCTTAAGCATGTGGAACGAAATCAGTTATATCATGCATGTGAGGTAATTTGAGAAAATAATTAGTTAAAGATACCAAAACAAGATAAACGTATACAGGTATAATTGTTTGATGTTACTTATTAAATTTGCCATTTAATAAGTAAGTTCTAATTTTCACTGTAATCAAGGGAAATAGCACTCTCATTAAAAATATCTTGCTGTTTCCGGTTGGATAACGTGACGTCATACCTATTACAATGTGAAGGAAGTGTCCGGGAAACATGCCTGAAACTGGGAGTCAATAACTACGGTCTGCGAAAAATGTATGCCATCAAAGTTATAATTATTGCAATTTATGTAACGTTTTATTATGAACGAATTAACATATTTGTTAAAGTTAAACCACTACAAAAAAGATAAATTTAATAACAAGTACGTTTTTCTTTGCAGATTTTACGATTACGCTTATTAAAGCGTTATTAGACTAATATTTGTATGTTTTAATAAAGATAATTATTGCTTCTTGTTTTATTTATTGCCTTCCTCATCTGACTTTCAAACCCAATTTGAATAAACATCGTTAATCTCCTTTGTGTTTTATTAAACCTTTTAGGAAAAACACATCCTGTACAAGAAAACAACATTCTATATTTGGTAAATATCTAACAATATAAATCAAACATTAATAAGAGAGACTGCATATAAAGCACTTCAAAATTAATTTATTCATTACACCCCTCTGGTCTCATTATATCGGCACAGATATCTTGATCGGTAGAAAAATTACCATTTCTTCCGCCCCAAAAGACATATCTGGTGAGCCGGAAGCGATTCCCCATGACACATCCAATCTACCACTCGGCCAGGCTCTACCTGCGGACAAAGATCGGTTTGTATACAAACGCTTTTCTGACCTCACTTTTAAGTGGCCTAATCGAACCTTTCGATTGCATTGTAAATACTGTTTATTGGGTCGATTGACAGATAAGAGCAGTGTGGGATTATTTTATGTTCTGTTAGATCCTCGATCAACTCTTGTAAGTGCCTTATTAGCATGTAAGTTGACATCATGATGTGAAAAATTGTTTTATTGAGGGCCTGGGACTGTAAATACTTATTAGTCACTGCGGGAAATATTTCGACTTTTTAGCATCTATTATCATTTTCAAGTGGGATGAGACATTCATGATATCATCGTCGGCTGAGAGATTAAACATTGCTTTTAATTAGATTTAAACAACAAGGTATCTGTAGAGGTTTTGTATTTCTTGTGACTGTTTCTATAATTCTTAACATTATTGAACAGTGTCAATTTCCTTTACAAGGAAAAATTCAAGCAAATTCATTATAAATCGCAGTTTTTTTTACAGATCTGTTAATTGGATGACTTTCTGCAGAAAATAGCTAACCGGAAAAACATGCTTTCGCAACAGTAATTAATCCCTTCGTTATTTCCCTGTTCTCAAACTTTTTAACTACCGGTAAACGTCCAAATTTTGGTTACCTGACTGACAATTGAAATAAAATTCAAACAAATAGATTAAGAATGTTTACAAAGTACGATAAAATAAAATCTTTCTGCAGACAACATTTTCCTCTAATATTAATAAATCTAATTTCTACTTTGAAAATCTGGCAACAATAATGAAGCTACAGGCCAAACTTCTATGCTACAGCACTGGGATTCATACCCCAGAACCGGAGCATCGAAGTTTTAACAGCGTTCGCCCTCATAATGGCAACCCAGCGAGGTATTCTGCCTAGTAAATCTTCTCAAAAATAAAAGGGTTTAAAGTTCCCGTGCTTCGAAATCCACGTTAAGCTGTAGGTCCTCTATGTCCGTGCTACTTTAAGTGCTACACAGGCATAGGAGCGAAGATTGCTATGTCTCACAAAAACAAAGCACACAAAGAACAATAACTGTCATTGTGGTTACAGATTTACTGCACATGAAAATGTTAATACTACTGTTATTAATCAAACGCCATTTTTAAATTTTCGTTAATTGTTTTTTCTCCATTTGTATACAACTGAGGGCTGAATTTATTCTGTAGAAAGCCTTCCAAATATCTATTTTAGAAACATGTGTATAATTATTTAATGATAATAATTTAAAAATTGCTTAAGAATATTATTACAATTTTACTAAAACAATTGATCATCTATTACTATTTTTAGGCTTTCATGAAAACCCTTTACACATTAATGTTACCATCGCCAGATATATATTGATAGATAGGTGAGGCTCTACACCACATGAAGAAGTTTGGCCTGCGGGGCGGAAAGTTAGAGCCCCCGTATTGTTGCTCTCACACAAGGTTGTTGCGTGTCAAATTAATTACACATGGTGGGTATCATGCCGTCGACAACCGCATAATTATCCTTTGTTCATTCGAACGCGGGTACTCTATTATTTAAAGCGACTAGGTAAGCCGGCCGCCAGGCATCGAATCAGTGATTTGAATTCCCAACCTTCCACATCGGAGCCCGCTGCTCTAACCACTGGACCACGCCGGCGCTTTGTAATATACGTCTTATATGTTATATACATTTCGAAAAGGACTGTATAATGTTGATACTATTGTGGGGCGTGATTTCCTGTGAATTTTCGAATTTTTATTTACTGTTTGATTTTGTAGCAAAAAATATTGTATCCATTTGTTTGCTTGTTGAATAATTTCTGCAGAAAGCTGTTCGTGTGTCAGCTTTAAACATTCACGTATAACTATCTATAAAATAATAAATTTCGGATGTATGAATAGCGAGCTCGACTCCGTAAGGCAAAAGAGATATTGATAAAGAAAGAACCGAAAGGTTAGGATGAAATTAAACATACTACTTAAAATTACATAAAAACAATTAATTAGTATATCACGGCGTATTAGTTGAGAACCACTGGAATACTTTAATATGACGTGACTAAAAAAGCTCCAATTCAGAGATACATTTCCTAAAAAGAGATACAATTTGAATATACAGTATGACCCACAATAAAACATACCAAAATCTAAATGTGATTTTATTGTTATATTTTCTTATACAAATAATCATTATTTTTCTCTTAGTGTTTATACAATATAGTAAGTAATTTTTACTATTTCAATTTTAAGATGTTTTTCGTAACACTGCTGTAAATTACGGAACATTTAGATATCGAAATCCTTAAGCCTATATAAATTTTTCTTTAAAAATTCTTCTTAATCACATTTTGGAGATGTGACATCCGGAGAGTTAGGTGGCTTTATAATAGCAGCACCATATGAGCGCTAATATTGTTCTAGAGTAATGCGGTTATCCTAAGATTAACTATATTAATACGTTGAAACATAATAAGTTGATATTTATGTAACATACAATCAGCAATTTCTACCAGCTGTAGTTTCAGTTTACTTTATTTTGAGTCACCTTGTACCTGTAAGAAGTAACTATTGTTAGTATTAAAGGGAATTTGTGTAGAACTCGTGGTGCTATTCGTTAAATTCCTATATATGGTACAACGTATGAAAAGATCATTTACAACTTTTCACGCATTTTTAGATATTTAAGAAGAACTTTAGTTTAAAACAATGATTTTAATGAGGATAGCACATGACTTAAAGGTTACTTTAGCGGGTTCTTAAACACACAGAAATAAGTTAGGTTAGAGAAGGAGATCAAATGGAAGCAGAATATTCACGCTGAAGGTAAGTTATAATACCTTTATGGTGATTTATGAAGTGTTTCACGTAATATATTTTAAATAAGCTTCGAACTTAAATTTTTTGACTACATCACAGTAACCAATTTTTTCTATATTACTGGGCGTGATCAAATGATACCCATCTTTGCTTTATAAAAAATTTATTCAACAATTTAATTACAAATAATTACCGTCACAGTTAAGACACCTATCCCACTGTTTTACGAACCGACGTATACCCTTTGCATACAAATCTTGTAGCTGCTGATTGAAGAAGTCTTCCACAGCTATCTGTACTGCTGCGTTAAATTCAAAATGCCGGCTTTTTAACGCCTTTTTCAGCGGTCCAAGAATATGGAAATCGCAATGCGATAGATCCGGGCTATAGGGTGGATGCCCGAAAACCCTCCATTTCTTTCGTTGGAGATTTTCTTTTGCCAGCATTGTCGTGCAGCAAAATGACCCCAAGCGTAGGTTTTCCGGGATATTTCCGTCTTATTGCTTGATGAAGCTTGTTCAAAGTTTCATTGACATTTACTCCAGGTTCCTTAAACTCTATCGACAAGGGTCCTTCATGGTCGAAAAAATATTAACATCATCTTGTCTGGAGAAGGTTGTGCTTTATATACTTCTTCAGTGGTTGTGAACTTGAATGTTTCCACTGCATCGACGATAACTTACTGGATGGCTTGTTGTAATGGCACCAAGCTTCGTCACCAGCAACTATTGACAGAAGAAAGTAATCACCATTTTGCCTATAGTCCGTGTGGTGTTGCAGAGATAATCCCATTCGCAAGCATTTTTGTCATTTGACAAGAGACGGGGAATCCATTGCGAACAAAATTTGCTGTAACCCAGATTACGAACAATACTACGGACTCATGGAATTGAAATTCAACTATTTTCTCTAATAAGACCTTCCCCACATGCCATATTGTTTTCTGTTAATGCAGTACACCGTGCACCTGGTCGTGACTCATCCATAGTTCCCTCTTTTCCATTCTTAAATTTTCGGCACCATTCCTTCACAGTTGGGTACACAATACATGCATTTCCATACACTACTTGCATTCGCGTATGAATCTGCAATGGCTGCACACCCCCAGCGCATAAATATTGTAAGACCGCATGCTGATCAAGCTTTGACGAATTTTCAGCAACAAACGTCATTTCAAAATCGAAGTTTTAAAATACAAATCCATTCAAACGCCAGAAACTTATTAATGTGTTGCTTACAAACACTACTAACATTAACAAACGTCATTTGAACAGTTGAACAAGCCTCGTACTAAGTTGTGTTTAGTGAATATACAGGGTTATTCAAGAGTACCGATGAGTTTGGATGTATTAGTACTGCAACCCATTATACATTACCAATTACCACGTTTCTAAGATATTGCAAATCAAAGATAACGTTAACCTAACAAAGTTTCAAAGTTTCCTATGAATTCTGTGTAAATTTTTTTTACACTAATTAACAAACTAATTTATTAACCATGTAATAGAACTGTTCTTAAATTTAGAACTACAATATTCAATTTTATACTGTATTCCCATTGCTCGATAACTAACATATTGAAAGTATATCAAAGGCACAACTTAAAATTACAAATTTCTTGCTGCAATCTAGTGGCATTAGAAACATGTATGTTTGGTTGCGTTTGAAACGCTCATCATCACCCCTAAAAAACCCTATAACTCCTTTAAATTTTTAAAGTAAATACATTAGTATTTCTGTATATGTTTCCTGTAGTAAGAACGTTTGAAAAACATCCTAAGTAGGTAATTAAGAAAATTCAATTATTCTTATTTTATTGTAAACAGTTCGCACTACATTGTTATTAAACAGATCATTTTGTTTAAATTATTTCGTTTTTTTTTCTTATCAGATTGTTAAAAATGACTAAAAACAAGCAGTTCATTTTGAATTCTGATGGTAAAGAAAAGTTATTCAACAATTAGCTAGAAACTGAATAAGTTCTTTAGCTTCCTAATGCCCACACTAGAACAAGCTCATTTGAAATTTATGATCTACTAATCTTGTAACTTAAAAAAAACCGGAAACTTGTAAGGGCATTTGTTGCATGTAATGCTATTAGAAAAAGTAAAATGGTATATAAATTATATCAAAACTCTATATAAATACTTCCACGATTCGATGGAAATACATAAACAGCATTTCAAAAACAGGCCTAAATTGATTTACTTAAATGACAGAATGAATGCTACGACCAGCAAGATGTTGTTGATATACAGGTAAACATTTTTGTCGAAAGGAGAAGATGGTTATATTAACTAATTGATAAAAATTATAATTGATCTCGCAAGTTTTGCCCTGATAGAATAATTTATAAAATAGTAATAGAAATTCAATTGCAAATATATTTTAAAAAGCTCTTCTCCACAAAATTCAATTTTTCTTGTTCTGCAGAAAATCTAATAGAACAGCTAATTTAAATGTTGCTCAATCGATTTATCAATATTAATTTAGTTTAATTAATTCTGAAGTTAGTTTACTTCCTACACGTAGAGCGTCAGTGAAATTTCTATTATTGCTTAAAAATGATAATATAAAAAGACACTGACATGGAAAAAATGAGCAGATAGTAAATGGTTACTACTTTAAAAATTTTAAATCGAGGTTATGAGAAGGTTTTAAACGTTTGCAAAATATTCCAACTAGAATTCTTTAAACAAAAACTCTAATTAATTACGTTCTACTTAATTAGCAAAATTACTTTTCCCGATTAATTTTAAGTGAGAAAATTATTTAATCCTTATTAAGTCAAAAATAAATTTCATAGTGTTAGAAACGTCCGCTTGCTCAAGATAACTACTGAATTTAACTTGGAAATTATGTAATTACCACAGACAGGCATATATTTAATATCTATTTGAATTGAATTCATGCCAATCACTATTCTGTAAATTATAATACTAATTATTCGCAAGCTGCTTTCGTGTATTTCAAAACCGCTGTTTAAATTATTATGTAACACTTGGGCTTAATATTTACTTTAGTATGATTTTCTGTCGTTTACAACAAAAACTTAGAAGTAATAGAAGGTTCTTAAACGTCTAAATTAGAAACACAAAACCATTTACTTAATAATTAATCGTAGCAAACTTTTTCGCATTAAAATATAAAAGCTCCGGCTGGCCTGCCATCTAACAGTAGGTAGCGGCACCATTCAAAGCTCGAGCTTTTTTATAGCGTTTAATAAATAGCAACCTTTTGCTGCTTCCTGGCTTAGAAAGTAGTTCTGAACATAGATTGCTCAACGGAAAAGAATTTCCTCCCCTCTTTCAACAACTCAGTTCTGTATTTAAATGTATTTGGTTATTGTATACTTGTGAAAGCTTCATAATAATAAATAATACTTCTAGATTTAAACAAATCCCTAAATTTAAAAAGCTCAATAATGAAAGCCAGTAGAAACATTTCTAAAATATCAAACTACTTTCAGTTACTAAATAAAAATTGCTAGCAGTAATTAGCGAATAAGCAACAATAAATCCTTCGACCGTAATTATGAATTTTTGATTTGTTACGGCAAAATTTCCGAATGTGATTTGAAGGGCCTTGAAATTAAATTAGTTCAAAGGTTGACGCATGTTCGGGTTCAAAATAGCATTCAAATCCACACAAGGAAATATGTTAAATTTCAGGATGAACATTTGTTAAGTGGTTTTTGGAGCCACCGGTATAAATAATAATTACTTAATTACTGGGTGCTCTAAAGATAGAATTCGGGAAACATGTTCGAGGCACAAATTGGCAGGGGTATCTAAATGAACGGTTTATGGGACACAAATGTCGTCAAATAATTATATCCGTCGAGTGTTCTATATTTCGCGTTCCTTACTACGAAAGGCCTTCCTTTGTTATTCTTTAATTAACGAAATGTCCTTTCATTGCGATGTCTCGCCGCAGACCATCGTTTAATTGAAAGAAAATAATTGGTCCGCGTGTATTCCTACGAAAAAGTATTCAAATTGTGGACTACATTATGAATTTGTATTGGGACTAATTTTAGGGGTTGGTAGAAATTTACAGTTGCATTTCTAGAGCTTTGCTTTGGAATTTACAGCTGCAATTTCGATTAGATTTTTTAAACTATACCTTGAATGGTCATGATTAGGCTTAGGATACTTATGCATTTGCATATTTGCATATTTGCACATGCATACGCGAATGTATATCATAGATATTTTTAGTACTAAATGCATATTTTAATTGTTTTGTGCATTAGTGCATAATTGCAGCATTTGTCTGTTTAAATTGCATATTTATACAATTTTCTGTTACCAAATACAGATTCACTTGGTCAAGCATCCTGGGAATTTCCAGAAATATTAAATAAAGTACTAAACTCCCTCATTCTGTATTTTGAATAGGTAGGTCCATTCTTAGTTGTTAAGCTTCGAAAAACTAGAATACTTGGAAATGTTAAGAGGATTACTAGGGTTTGAATGGCCCTGTTGCGTCAAGGAGAAAAACCTGTGAAAGTTGAAAGTTTAACAATTCATCATTTCATCAACAATCAGTTCTCTACTAGTTCCAATAGTGTATTAACATCTTCAAGATGCCGAAAAAAGTGCATAAGTGCTATTTTAAACCAGTTTGTGAGGAACTATGATGATTTTACAACAGATGGGCGTCTGTTATTTTGTAAATACTGCGAAGTTCCTGTTTGCGACAACCAAAAAGTTCAGAGTTATGCAGCATCTCCAGCAAACCGGAAAACATGGAAGTAATAAAAATCTAAAAAGGGAGAATAACCAACGGCAAGTGTTAGATTCTGTTTTGCCCAGGCCTGGATCTACATGTTCAAAATTTAATGAAGAAATTTGTAAGGTTTTTATTTGCGCTCATATTCCATTGGCTAAATTAAAGAATGAAGTAATTTGCAATTTTTTAGAAATGTGCACGAAACAGAATCGATATTAAGAAAAAATTATGTTTCAGACTTATATACAGCAACATTACACAAACTAAGAAAAAAATTTAAGGATCACAGTATTTGGGTGTCTTTGGGTGAAACAACCGATGCAGAACAAAGATGCGACGCAAATGTAGTATTTGGTATACTAGGGTTTAACGAAAAAAAAAAATCATATCTGCTGAGTTTAAAAGTCTTGGACAAAGTGAAACATTCCACTATTGCTGCTTTTTTCAACGACTCTCTAAGCTTATTGTGGCCGTCTGGAATTTTACATAAAAAAGTGCGAGTGGTTTGTAGTGACGCTGCACCATATATGTGCAAAGCAATGCTAGAACTGCAGATTTTGTATCCAAACATGATACATGTGACCTATTTAGCATATGGTTTACACCAAGTAGCTGACATAGTTCGCAATCTTTATTCAAACGTTAACGTGCCGATATCATCTATGGAAAAGGTTTCTCTCAAAGCACTGAGTTGTGTGCAGAAATTATGGGAAATTGCGAGGACGTTCCACTTGGATGGGGGGATGGGGAACTTGGATTGACGCTGCTTTGAATTACGCTTAAAATTTTGAAATTGTGAAGAAACTTGTTAATGAATTCGACTCTGAAGAAGCACGGGGCATTGCATTTCAACTGCAATCTCTAAACTAGTAGCGAAGGCATTATCTTTACGAGACAGCAGTGCAATAGTAGAAGATATGGTTAAGGGTTTAACTAAACTCAAGAAAAAGGATTTCATTAATAAATTAAACGAAGTGCTGTCAAAAAATACGGGCTATCAACAACTGAAAAATATAAACGGGGTGTTGCAAAATGAGCCCTTGTTGCTAGAAATGTACACTGAAATATCATTGACATTGTAAATTATGAATTTGTACCAATAGTGTCTTGTGATGGCGAGAGATTCTCTTCACAGTTCAAAAATATTTTCGCTGACAACAGGCGCAAATTTACATTAGAAAATGTATTACCCCATGTTGTTGTTAAGTGCAATTATGATTTGCTTTTATAATTTAATTAATTTTAAATTTGTGTTTTTTGATTAATTTTAATTGAACAATTTTGGATTTAAAAATTTTTCGTGCATTTTAATGGAAAAATAAATATGTATTGATATAACGTTAATGTTTTTTTCTTCTAGCTAGTTGACTTTTTAGTGCATATTTAAATGCA
>JABXWE010068618.1:0-12682 GCA_014611495.1 Limonius californicus | reverse complement strand
AATACGAGAATGCCAATAATTATTGAATAATAAATCAGCAAATGAGAAAATTACTAGACATAAGAAAAGTTAAAAAAGTTTCTAAAAACACTAGTTGAACAAAAATAGGAAACAGAAGGCTAGAAAGAAACTTCATATACAAATTTACAAAATGTCAATAACATTTTTGTAAAGTATATATTTCAAAAATTTCCTTAGTTTAACTAATATTAATCAAGTAGTTGTCGATCGAATATCCCACGAACTTTTTTATTCATTAATGACATTTCCAAACGTTAAAACTGCATTATTGATATAGAGACAGCATTTAAAGTTACCAAAAATTTTAGTAAACAGTTGTCCAATCATATTATAACACCCCGTAGCAAAGAAAAAATTTTTATTGCTTACTACACTTTATCGTTAGGCTATGTAGAAAACCACGTTTTTCAAAATGTCAAGGGATTGGTTCAAAGTTTAAAAAGACTTACAATGATTATTTTCAACCTACTACATATAATTTACAATTAAGTATTTGATATTTGTAATTACATAATGTATTTTGTGTAACGTTTCTGTGTAAATCTGATTGTCTGGTCCTATTACTTAAAATTGTTTCGGCCACTATAATGTGTATGTTAAGGGACGTTCTCACGGTTCAATTTTTCTAGTTCAGCCATAGTTGATTGCCTAAAATGGATTAACTATTTGGTTCACACTTTTCAACAAAAATCGAATCTACATTTATAATTAAAATGGGGCCGAATGCAGTTGTTAGTGATAGCGTTGGACTGAATTCGGTTTTGCTTAAAAGGGAATATGAACAGCAACCGTAACAAGTCGGCTTTTGGTTTAGGAGTTGAATTTTATATAGAAATCAGTGAGACGGTGAGAGTACAGTACAGACTATTATGGACTATGCAAACATTATGAGACATGACCGTAAAACATTGCCATACCTGAGCGCCTAAATCAAGTAAAACCAGGCAAAATATAGATGTCCAATTCTTAAATAGTAGTTAAAGTAAATTTAGTAGAAAAATATTTCTAAAAAATTAAATGCCCACAATTTGTAAAAAGTATCTTAGTTTTTATTCTGTGTCATTATACCAATGGAAAAATAAACACGCACATAAAATGTATTAACATGTCACGTTAGAAAGGAATAAAATACAATAAATTCCATTGGTACAACAAAGAAGCGTATACCTATCTGCATAGACAAACACGGAACAGGTCAGAAAAAGCTTATAGCTTATAAGGTACCACAGTGTGTAGTATTTTTCAAAGAAGCGAATGTTTTTAACATTCACTTAAATTATGAGATTGTTACAGCTACGACAAAATTATTTTAATTCCTAATGCTAAGAGTAATTTATCGGAAAGTTTAAGTGTTTTCCCTTTTTCGCATTAAAAAGTATAAAATAACCGAAATTATTTTATTCTATCGAAATTAAATTTAATCACTTAAGTATAAATGTTTCCGTTCGTTAGTGTGGAAAATACATGTTAATCTACAGATTGCGGTATATTGTAAAGAATAATCAATTTCCGACCTCTTCTGTTCTGTCTACGCAAATATATCCTTCTTTGTTATAAAAATGGAATATTATAATTATTTGATCCTTTTTAATCTGAGCTTTACTAAATCTTAAATGCGTGTTTATACTTCCATTAATATAATGGTATAATAAGGAAGAAGATATTTATTTCCTTTATTCGAATGGTAGGCGGTTAATCTTTTGAGGGTCAATTTGGCGTGAACGGACTTTTTCCCCAGTAAGCGGTTTCTACAAAAAAAGGCGGATTACAGTATGATTGACAAGTGCTTGGTATCTTCCGAGTAATTTTAAGTACAGATTTTCCAACAGTGATGTCCATAAGAGCCTGTACCACAATCTCAACCGTGACACGCCCTACAGGAAAATCGACAAACCTGAGGAGGAAACTCGTATTAGAAGATGCAGAAATCATTTAAGACTGTCACCAAAAAAAATTCCATAAACCGTTGTCTAAAATTTAACAGAAGATTAACTACATTATGCAAAAAATATAATTTTATTATAATAATAAATGTTCACACACTGTACCAAAATGTAAAAATGTTATGGAATCAATTAAAATTGATCAACTAAAATTGAAATGCATATTTTCATAGCTTTTCTTATTCGATTTTCGTTGATTAGCTAATGTTGATTAAGGAGCGTTCTAACGCTTTCATTTACGTTAATCAGTTTTAGTTTAACTATTTTGTTCGCACCTTTCAAGAACATTCGCATCAATATTTATGATTGAAATGGCGTCGATTGCGGTTGTTAATGTTGGTGTTGAAGTTATTTGTGCTTTACTTAAGGAGGAACCTACAGACATTTTAGTAAACTTGTATCGTAACCGTAAAAGGCGTCGGATTTGCGTTAGGAGTTTGATTTAACGTAGAAATCAGTTAGGGCATCGACAAACCTTATAAGAAAACAAGATGCAGAAAAGTACAGAAATCATTTAACAATGTCGCCAAAACAATTCCAAGAATTTCTGTCTAAAATTGAATATAACATTAAAAACGAGGCACAGTTACCAGACAAGCAATTCGTGACAACCAAACAACAATTTAAAAATTTTTAATGAATTTGTGCTATACTATGCTTTGTAAACATTTACTACGGCTTTGCTCATTCCCTAGCTTCTACATGCAGCTTCAGAAGCCAAACTGGGTAGATATTAAAAAAAAATCATAACATATAACCTACATTTTTCCATCATTTCTGACCATTAAAACCATAGTTCAACACCAAATCATATTCAATTACATTCTTAAATTAGAATTCTTAATTTTTATATATTTATAGAATTAGTTTGCAAGAAAGAGTATATTCAATTATTAAAACAATCAATCAAATCCAATGGTGCTGCTGTTATCACTTTTGCGTTATATCGTGCTATGCTTCAGGGCAGCAGAAGAACCGTTGTTATACAGAATAGTAGCGCAGGGATTCTCGTATCAAGTAGCCAAGCTTTCTCTGAACGACTCCGTTAACTGCATTCCTCGATCATGCACTCTCGTTAGCCGACAACAATACTGAAATACGTTTTGTGTGGCACACCTACACAGTTAAGATAATTCGAGTAAACTGGAAAGGTATACACGATTCAGACAGGTTTCAATTTGATAAAAAAATTTCAGTGACTCGTCAGCTGATGAGCAACAGTTTTGTTGAATTAATTAAGATAGTTTAATTAAAATTGAAATCCAGATTCTAATAACATCTTTTATCCCAGTTTTGTCGATCAAATTCTGTTAATTTTTTTTATTTCAAATTATTATTCTATTACAGTATTCATTTAAGGTAGTAATAAAATACTTCCATTTCTGAAAAATATATTTTTAAAAGATTCTTAAATTATGGTGATGCTGGTATTTTGTACACAGTTCTAGTGCTCAAAGACATTGAATTGAATTTAATATCTTTAATATAAGAATATAATTTTCAATTTTCCAGCCACCCGAACTAAAAATTGAAATTTCTAACTATTTCTGAAAGCCTTGAGAATGACTCTTTGCTAGTGAATAAAAAATTTAGTATAGATATTTCGTAGTTTAAACACGTTATTGGATTAAATCATAATCAATCTAACTCTTCTCTATTATTCTTTTGAAGGTACAACAGTTTTAAAATTAGTTTGTTTTCAAAGAATGTTATGTTTATTATTATTACTATATATTATATTATTCATCATTGACAGCCGTTTCGTCCCACTGCTAGGCATCGGCCCCTTCTCTGCCACGCGTTTCTCCTTAGCGCTACGGTAGAAACAGGGGGCCCTACAGTTTAACGTTAAATCCAAACGACAGAAATTCCAAGAGAAGGTTTTTATCATTAAGACCCCACGGTTGCAAGCCAGATTGGGAAATTGTGTATGGTGGGTTGCAGAAGAGATTGTTATAAATCTGCGTAGTAATGGTAAGGTTTCGAACCCACTTGGGTAGAATCGACGTTTTGCTCAGAAAGCGAGCACTTTACCAACTGAGCTACTTCTACACACATTATATTATTACTATTTTTTAAAGATTATTCTATTGGCTAAAAGTTATTGAAGAACTTGAAAGTTTACATCGACTGCATTAACAACTTTTATGGTCGTTATACTAAACATTTTCAATACATCTTATTGTTTGTCATTTTAAGTTAGAGAGTTTGACATAACATAATTCAATTTGTTTGAGCACTGCAGTTACCAAAATGATAATTAGCCTTCTTACGGAAGCTGCTACCGAAAAACATATCTAATTTCCGCTTCCAATTCTAAATTTTCCTCCACAAGGTTATTAAAGTTGATAAATTTTTAATAAACCTCTAAATTTAAAAATCCCAAAATAGCCCTTTCAACGATATCCACGACCACACACTCCCGTACGCATAGATTAATACTATGTAAAAACAACTTTTTTTTAGTTATTGACGCATAACAAAATATTTTCTTAAAACCTCAGCATGTATGATTTAAATAGACAAATATTCTCACTATATCCATGGTACTTAAAAATAAAAGTAAAGGTTCATTATTGAGCCCGAGGTGTGCTAAATACTTTTATGAAGAAATATGCCTAACAGAAAGGTGTTCTTCTCCTCGATGTAGTTATACTTATAGTACTGTTAGCAAATTGGATACCTAGCAAACAGATCGCTTACAGCGAGCAATCGAGAATCGAGCAGTAGTTGGCTAGTAAACGGCGGCGACTAAGTAGTGGCGAGCAATTAATTTAGAACACAATAGCTGAATGTGGAATGGAAGAAACCGTAGTATACAAAGTTCAATTGCAAAGGTTTTTCTAACTAATATTAAAATAAAAACATTTCATTTGACTCATTGACATTCTGTAATTGTCCGTCAGTATGTATTTAAACACTGTACATCAGCTACTTCAGATGACCCCATGTGATTTAAATCTGGAGATATTGTAGGCCATATAACAGGCCCCACACATCCAATTCATCCCTTAGCATAGTAAAGACTTATCCAATATCCACGCACTAATTTGCCTTCCACAATGTAGCAGAACACGATTATGCTCTTACCAAATACCTTATCGAATATAAAGTGAAATGTCCTATAATATCCTATAAAGCGTAAAGCAGGCGTCGGCAACCTATAGCAAGCGTACCAGGCGCGGCAAGCAAAACGATTTTCAATACTACGTTGAGTGAAACACAGTATATGATCCCATTATAAATAAAAATGTTTAAGTAGCATACAATTCTTTCATTGGTCACTATAAGAGCGTTTACTTGATATCTTTACAAAATGAGTCGCCATTTCATTGCACAGATAGATGTACACTTGCCATTTTCCTAATCTCCATATTACACAGGTTTACAAATTCAGGTAAACTTTTGGACCCTAGAAGACAAGCATGTTTCTTAACGTTTTTTGGTGCGCTGCATTCGAATCCGTTGTCAGTTTTTCGAGATTGGCTCTACTTTTCGAGAAAGAATGTGTCAAATCTGGACCAGGAGAAATACAATGAACAGCAATGGAAAATTTCTGGCGATTTAAAGGTTCTATAAGAACTATAAGAACATGCAATTATAATTAAATCTAAGACAGTTATTGATTTACGTATTATTAAACATGTGCTTGGTCTCCTGATTGGGATGCAATCGGGATTCACAGAACATTACTGGTTTCTTTGTCTCCGGGATAGTGGTGCAACTGAGCATCATTATGTGAGAAAACATTGACCAAGTCGTTGCAATTTTGAGCCCGGAAAAGAAAATGTCTCTGCTACACCACTTGTTGGCCCAAAAAACTTTTTACTGCCACCTCTACACATCAAACTTGGCCCCATAAAGAAGTTAGTCGCAGCACTCGACCGCGAAGGGCCGGCTTTCCAGTATTTAACCAACCTCTTTCATAAAATTTCAGACGCGAAAATCAAAGAAGTATTTGTCGGACCTGATATTAGAAAGCTGATGGACGACAACAACTTTCCGAAGTATTTAAATGCCGACGAAGCAGTAGCATGGGCATCTTTAAAAAGTGTTGTTCACAGCTTTCTCGACAATAGAAAATCGCCCGGATTTCAAGCAAATGATAGCCAATTTTTTGAAAATTTATCGCAAGATTGGGGCTCGAATGTCTAAATATTCACTTGTTGCATTCCTATCTAGATTTCTTTCCGGATTGTTTGGCCGAGATGAGCGACGAGCAAGGAGAACGGCTACACCACGATCTGATGAGAATCGAGAGACGCTACCAAGGATATTGGGATGAGGGCATGATGAGCGACTACTGTTGGACGTTAATGCGTGAAATGGATCCCCAACAATACAAGCAACTCGGTTCTACTGAACTTCACTTCTGATGTGTCAGTTTATTCAATAAAATGGTCATAAACGGTAGAAAATCGTAAACAATTGATATGGCGGTTATTTCCAAAACTAGAGCCAACCCAGATAAACGGATAGTCGGATTCAGCGTCGAAAGTTACCTTAGAAACACCTTTTGGTTGCTCGGGTCCAAAACCGTGTATACTTGTGTTATTTGCCGCCTGCATACGATAAGTGTGAGCTATTTTCTCATCATGCGACTACCCATGTGAGATTATTAATACGCATATTTTATCCAAAAAGTTTTGGTTGGTTAGAAGAAGCTCGTAGAACGAGGGCTTTTGAAGTTGAAACCAGATACGAATAGTTGTAGGCTGAATTGCATACACATTGTTAGATTTTATAATTCATTTCCGGCAAATCTACAGCAAAATGAATAACCTTACCTTGATAACCGATGCAGGTTCTGAAATTATGGATGAAGATGATATCGAAATGTTACTATTTACCGCGGAAAAGACAAGGTAATAGAATGACCGAAACAAGTTCCTCCTGTTCCTGGCCGAACTAGAAGGCGCAACTTTATAGTTCACCTTGTGCGCGATACCTATAGCAAAAAATAGCAGTTCTACTTTGGAATGTTTGGAATGAAAATTATTCTCCCCAGACGCAACAATTTAAGAAATTGTATACTATACCAAGAGATATAGCAACTCCTTCATGACAGTGAAGCGTTTCCAAGGGATTGTAGCACCACAAGCTGTAATGAAACAGAAGCCCTGATAGGTCTTTATCTAGCCGGACTGAAGAAAAGTGGACACCTGCATGTGCAAAAAATAAAATAGTTATGCAACCCACATGATCATTTCGTAACCTGGAAAGACGACCGACCCGGGGTAAATTAAAGGCGTCCTTTATGCATCCGTAGTAGTTACCAAAACTACAGTATCCGTTACGGTCAACTTTATGTTGAGAAATAGGTATTCTAAATAGTTAGCTCTAGCTCAACCAAGAAGGTTGACTTTTGACTAACTTTCAAATGCACATTATAGCTGCATATCTTTAAAGCGAGCTATAGCTAGTTAACATATGGTTAGTTTGTAAATTCCTACTAAAGATAACCCTAGTCAGTTGATAATAGTTGCACATCCTGTTGTGAATTGAATTTTAAAATTCTCGTCATTTTAGCTATTCACCGAATATATGATTGCCCTGTAATTAGTATGAAAATTATTTACAACTTGAAAGTAATGAAGTCATACACCGGGATCTCCGAGTGAAATTAGTGAAAGAAGAAGTGCAGTGCGTGAGTGCAAAGTATCTTTCACGATTATAAAATCATACAAACCATCTTGCTGTGAATTTGCTGGATAACAGCAATACAGTTCGCAGGCTGAGGAGACTCAGCCCTCTGGATCTTCCGGACCGATACTAGTCTGACTTGTGTATTAAATATTATCTGTACATAGCTAACACGTAATTCTTTTGGGGGAGCTTTCCACTGGGACGGCATCCAACATGTTCTCTTTTTTTGTAATTCACATGATTTACTTATTGCTCATCAGAGCAGATTGTAAATGTAAATAAGGTTATTAAAAAAAAAAAAACTTATTACTGGCTTACAGAAACGAGTAACAAATATAGTAGCAAAAACAGAAATATTGTTGGTCAGTCCTGAACACAATTAACATTCACTAACATTCCCCAACAGCGTACTACCTGGTTAAAATAGAAACTTCTCAGCTACCATAATGCTAGCTATTGGGATAATCATTTCTGAAGTAAAAGGTCACCATTAAATTCTTGTGGCATTTGTTCAAATTCATCGCTAACTGACATAAAAAAAATTTGGAAATATACAATAGTCTTTTAAAATACTTATAGATTATTCATGGTTACTTATGTTGTCTGCCTTTCGAGTAGAACCAAATTTATTTTAAGCTTTATGAATAGAATAAGTAAAATAAGGGATTAGCAATTCCATACGGTTATTTAGTATCATGGGAGTTAACAATAACATTTAACATGCAAAGCAGTGATAATTTTGGTAATTTATAAATAAAATTATTAAAAATATTACAGAAGGGGCTATTAACGTGGAAATGTCGACAACGTAAACTATTGGAAAATATTAAAAATAAAATATTATTTGCTTTTAGTTGTAGAGCAAAGGTAATACCTGGTGCTACAGAACTAGACATTTTATACGCTACGAAAGTATGGGCCCGGAGGTCCGCAGAAAGGCTTACGAAATTGCAGTAAAAAAACTCTGTCTTGAATATTAAGGTTAAAATTGATACTTTTTGTGAGTATATAATTTGTTGTATGGAAAATATTTGCCTAATAATAAATTGTTTGTATACGCATTTGTTAGTTTCTCATTCTATAAAAAATATAATGATCATCTTAATTCGACCGAAATAACATTCTTTGGATAGAACCTAATACATACCCTTATACATACAGTTCAAAATGGGGATTATATTTATTAGACATCTTTTTCGCAAAATAACCTCAGGAAACAAATGGCAAAGTTTTCACAGTAGCTGTGAAATACCCTGTATACATAATTATTAACATAATAGGATAAATAGGATATTGGATGTTATACTGTCAGCAATGTATAGAATGATGGTTATATACTTTTCGGGTGTCCCCAAAAATGAAAATATACCCTTTTATATTTTTATATTTATGTTTATTGAAGTTTATATGTAGCGAAATATAAATGCATTTCAAAAATAAGTATTTAAATGACTGGAGGTAGTATTTTCCTTCGAATTGCATAAGGAGAGCAAACTTGCAAAGGCAAATAGTGTTACGAATAAATGCCAAGAACACCATTTTTATTATTTGTATACCATTTTAGTATTTGAACCAATACGCTTATACAATTCAAGTCTAGAAAATTATTAGCAAAAATATTTTGTTTTAATGCGTTTTGTACATAAATGGCCTAACGCAGTTATTAACAAAAGAGGACTAACACCGCCGCTTATTAAAAAGAGCCGCGAAAACACCAAATCAAACACTAAAAACATTTCAAGTCCTCACAAGAATTTTGTATTTTATTACGGCAAAATATGATTTCGCCAGAAACGACAGTGTGTAGTGGAATACTAATAGCATGAAAAATTACTTTCATAAAATTAAATATGTTTCCTAACGCTGAACTATTCAATAATTTAAAATGGTTATGGTTAAATCATACATGGGAGTTAATTAATTGCAGCGTACTGCAAAATTAATTGTAACTGTTGCAGGTTGGCTGAAATGGAATTTCACTTTTCTATGGACATACCGAAACAATCCGGTAGTATATTCGCAGTAAATCAAAATTCCATTTGTATACAATTTATTATTTAATAGGAAATCGTTATAAATACCGCTCTTTGTCTCAAAATATACACAATTGTATTTTTTGGAGTAAATTAAATATATTACTGACTCCCTGTCAACAATTTTTTAATATTAGCAATCTTGTTGTTTACAAGTCGGCGTATTTTCTAATTTCGCTGCTGGTGAAGTACAATTTTGTAACCCAGATTTTGCCTAATGTACAATATGGACTTCGACATGCTTAGGTATCCTTAATTTTGGGTCACTTGCTAAGTATTTCAATGCGGATATTACACCTCGCCACAAATGTTCCTCCGCCGCCCTAATTAGCTGCTAATGTGGTCAATTAATCAGTTAGATGCGCAATACAACCGATTAGAAAGGCCCGGTCAGCTATTATGGTTAACAAGGAAATTAATTAGAAGTAAACTGCTAGCCTTAGATGTGTTATCAACTGACCGCTTTTAATATAGATCATGTTCGAGGCATTAGCCTTGAAAGCATCTCACCCGGATGTCATGGGAGTTGCTTTAAACTTTTTGAAAATGTTCACCTCAAATCTCCCTACTAGGAGTAGCTAATCACAAACAATAACGAACATAAAATAATATTATGAAAATGGTTCTGTTTTTCAACGACGATGAATTACAGCTGCAATGAGCTAGCCTATATTCAAAAATATTAAGTAACAAATGGAGGTTTATATAATATGACGTTTACTTGTCCTCGGGTTAAACCAGAAAGCGAGTTTATATAGCTGTGCACAATGCACTTGCACAAACGATATTCCAAAGCCATTACACCAACACTGAAATTCCTCAAGGGTTACAAACTTTCGTTAACAGCTTCTTTAATTTCGTTATTTACCTGAAATATATGGAAGTCATATAGAGCTACATTAAATGTGGAAGCAAATAATACCTAAAATTTTAAGTCTTGCGATAGAAACAACACTGGTATGGATGTATGTATTTTCTATATGCAAAGTGATTAGCGCCAGGCCACAGGCTACTCTTAGTCACTAAACTGTAAGCTACAACTATTTAGCAAAATTGTTTGATATTTGTAGGTGTTCATATGACACATTAAACAGTTCCTTGTGCGAATAACTTCAGAACTACTAATGTCATCTATAGTATATTCCAAGGACTTTCGAAACTATCAGCCCCTGTTTAAAAATATCCCCGTGTAAAATATCTCTTGGATATTAACCCACCCCCTCCCCCGTATAAAAATATAAACACTTTAAATACAATTTCCTTGAGACAACAAATAATGGATACAAAAACTACCCTATCCTAAAAATGTCATCAGTCGCTTTGGTAATGCGTCTAAATATAACTCCCGAAGAAGATTTACCTGTTATTGTTCTATTCATTTTCTGATATTGCAAACTTTACATAGTGACAGTTATAATTAGTACAAAATTAAAAAATATAATTTTGATTAACGGTTTCATTTTTGGTTTAAAAAAAGACGTCGGCTGGAAATAGAAAAAAGATTGACTTGCAGTATACAAAAAATAACTTAAAAACATATTTATAAGCAGATGTAGTGGCAAATAATGTAAGTGAATTTTGAGCGCAACCATTAAGAATTTTGACGGTGAATTGCATCGGCATATATAGAGCAATAATGTTAAAAGAAAAACTTTAGGAGAATTTAATTTTATCTGCAAATATTTTAAGGGGGTTAAGTGTCTGAGTTTTTTGCATAGGGAGTAACTGTCCGGGAGGATATTTTGCACGTGGGGTTTTTATGTACAAGGTTTCCGAAACAGAAGGTTGTGGTCCGTGGGGTATTGACGAGGGGTTAACATCCGGAAGGTTTTTGTCCAGAGGATAATTATCCTGCCACCCACGTGACAAATAGATCAATGCTCCAAATTTCAACAAACATTCAGATTCTACTATTACAACATTATCATCCATTTGCAACATTACACAAGAAATAGTAAACTTATTTAAGGAAAGATACCCTAAGTTAATTTCAATCTAAATCAAGTTATTTTGTGGTTACTTACGAATTACAGAGCTTAGATGAAATTTAAAAATTCAGTCTGAAGAAAGCTGAAACCTTAACCTTCAAAGGCCTAACATAATTATTTTCTTACGTGCAGGTCAACGTGGGGTGCGGATTCACGCCAACTGTAAATCCCTGAAAACTGCATTAAGAAAAATAATAAAACGGCAATATCTTTGCTTATATTGTTTATTGAAGAAGTATTTAGCTGAAAGGGTGGATAATATTTCCAGAAAAATGCAGTTATATTAACAAAAATTTATTTACCTAAAAATACACTTCCACACTTACGTTTTTTATTCAGAACACGTTAAGCAAATGATATTTTTTTGCAGTGCTGTACACAAACAAATTGGTTACAGTTACTACAAAATTGTATAGCTTTCCTGTCTTTTTTACGGTGGCAAAGGTGGCAAAGGTGGCAGCGACCTTGAGATGCGGCAGGTGGTTGTTGTCTCTTCGAAGAAGCTGTTAGTTCGGGCACCGTTATTTCCATGCATTGTTTTATACAGTGCTTTCGTAAAGTAGTGGATAAATTCTTTAAAATCGTTGAGAAAAATATTTCATAAAAATACTCGGACACGTCGATTTTTATTTTTAAATTGTCATTTAAAGATGTAATTTTCAACCCCCCACCCCTCAATCCCTAAGCCCTAGCAACACCAACTTTAAAATTTCAAATAGCAAAGTACCCCTTATGATACCCCATCTGATACCTTTCTTTATGCTGAATACAACATAAAAAAGTTTTTCAAAATCGGTTGATAAATAACGGAGATATTTACGAAAATGTATTCAAATGAAAGGGCCAATATTCGAGCAGGCGTGGATACGGCTCTAGCGATGAGTGGTAAAACAATTGAAGTTAATGTTCTCAGTACGTCCTGTAAACATTTCGATGAGTTTTGAGTAATTAAGAAAAAAAAATTTTTTTCATAAAAAAAATTTTCCATAAAAAAAAAATTTTTTTTTCTGAATTACTCAAAACCCATCGAAATGTTTACAGGACGTACTGA
>JABXWE010068603.1:0-12244 GCA_014611495.1 Limonius californicus | reverse complement strand
TATGAAGAATCCTAAATAATCGATTCATTAACGATACATAGATATAATAAATTTCCGAAATTGTAAAAAACGATATCGTTGATTATTTCGTCAGTATATCGACATTTAGCTAGTTTATCAAAATGATTATATCAATTGATTACCCAATCAATGGAATTTAATTAACATCTCGCCAATATTTAGCTGATGCGACATCTGCTTTTTAAACTACCTGTCAATCGACTATTGGAATACTTAGCATTACTCAGATATATTATTAATGCGATAAAACAATGAATTAATAATCTATATCAATTCAATATTGCATTATTGGTTACAAATTATTATAAAAATAACTAATTAAATTGAGTATGTACATGTTTAAGGTAATTAGCGCCATGACGCACTAACCTAGAAGGATCGACGGCTTTAGATACTCTCCGAGGTGCCAGGGCAGCGATGTGTTAGCGTAGAGTTTTGGTCACCCATCCAAGCGGTGACCGCGCGAATCGTTGCGTAATATTAAATCGTGTTTCACCATACGCGCATTTGTCCGCCAAATTGCTCCCTAATTAATTATAAATAATGAAAACAAAACAAAATCTTGGACAATTTGATTCGTCAATTTACTACACATGTTTGACTAATTGTTCAACTCAATCATGAAATCAAGGAATCATATATTCAACATATTTGATTAATTTTTCAAAATACGTCATTCATACTAAATATGTTAGTTTATACATGAATTAAAAATATATCTATTAAATAATAGCCAGTTAATTAAATCTTTAACTAATGTGTCATAATAAACCCTCTCTAATTAAATTCGAAAAAGTTTATATAATAGATGAGTAATCCATTAAGCGGATATTTAATCATTATCTGAATTATTCTCTACAGAAATCATATTTACGTAAAAGGCAAGGAAAGCATGATATTTGAAGTTACATTCAAAGACACCCTGTAAATGCCAACTTCTGGAGATAGGTGCATGCCACTGTACATTACCCTAGCTGTTTACAAGTTCCGTAATTTTTTAAGGTGTTAATATTTACCTTATTGGAATCTCGATCGAGAAACAACCATTTACCCATTCTTCCTTCCAATATGATTTTCACTGTTCGAGGTAATGGTCGTTGTTTTTTGACTCTGCACAACATGAAACTGATCATGGTTCCCACTATTGAAAATCCCACTATATACAAACTGCTGCTGTAGAACAACACTGAAACTGTGAGAATTAGTTATGTTGCAAAGTTACTGGTTCTTATTCAAATCTCAAATATGTTTTCGTCTATCTTCTGAATTGAAAAATCAACCCTTCATCATCAGTATTAGATTTTTATCTTATACCGTAAGTATTCGTACACATTTTAAATAGTTCAACCTCCGTTTTCACTTTCCTCCCTGATACCATATCTTAAACTTCGTTTAAGAAAAAATGATACTTACGAAAACCCAATGGATCGGGAAAGGAAAAGAAGTATAACTGAAATGCTAAGAACAAAACATGAGGGCTGATAGATATATGAAATAGCACTAACAGCACTATAGGTGCGATTTTGGAACAAATGAAATAAGCAGGATTAGTGGAACAGAAACCAAAAAGAAACACAATAAAGTATTACGCTACTACTATCCAAGTTTAACAGAAAAACAGATAGTTCAAGGAGAATATGTCTGTATATAATAACACAAATAGTAGATTGGTAGTTCGCAAAAGAAAAACATAACAGAATGAAAAACCCAGACAACGAAACATCAACAAAAGAACTTAATGAAGATGCAAGAAAAAGAAACCAATTCTTCAAAGATTTACATGAGAAGGTAGAGAAAGCAGAAGAAAATTTATTATTTATAGAGGAGTTAAATGCAACATTGTAAATGATATGGAAATATTCGCCAGTTGTAACATGGCAAAAGTAAAAGGAATGAAAACGGAAGAAGGTTAATGAATGATTTATTCAAAAGAAACGCATGAGTAAAAAGAGGAGCAAAATCTGATCCGATCGCTACTTAGAAGTACCGACTTCAAACAAACAGCAGAACCCGAGAAGAGGACAAGTCAGAAAAAGAAAGATATGAAACCATAGATTAGCTGACGAACATATAAAGCTGATATTTGCTGTAGACGTACTGGTTAAAGTAATCAAGGGAGTTAAAGGAGTAGCAGTCGAATCAAGAAGTTTTAAGAAATACATTTTACAGGCAGCAACATAAATAAGCTGAAATATGATGAAAGTGTTGATGAAAAAGTGAAAATAAAAATCAAGCGTGCAATTGCTACTAGAACCAGCAGCCAGAAAGACTTCAATAAATACCGAAATAAGGGCAACTGGAGGCAAAAAGGGCAAGCACAGGTAAAGTTCGGTGATAAAATTAAGGAAGAGCATGTGGAAATCAGAAAATACTGTATAAGACCTTAAATAATCTATCACACGAGAAGGACCAACCCATAAAGTATATTAAGGACAAAAGGGGAAACTAATGTGAAAAGGAAGAGATTATGGACAAATTAAAATAATTCTTTAAGGACCTGCATTGAAAAAAATAGGAGACCAAGGAAGACAGAATGAAGGAATCAACAATTACAGCTTAGGTGCCAACGTTGGAAGAGAAGACAACGCAACAGGAGAGATAATAACAACATCTAGCCATTGTGCTAGAAATGTGCACTGAAGTAGTAAAGGAAAACTGTAACAACAGTGACGATTGTAAAAATGGTAGACGGTATGGAATGCAGGAACTATTGATAGATCGTTATTTTCGATGTACTAGGAAAGTTGTATGCAGCTATATTTAAATACAATGGCGCGGATAAAGAAGAATATCAAATATAGGAATTTCAGCAAGCTTTACCATCATACCAATCACCGAAGAAATCGTAAGCCGACGTTTGTTTCACTAACTTAGAAAAGGCATTTGGTAGAGCGGGTAGCAACAACATCGGAGTGATCAATAATATACTCAAATAAAGAATTAAGACATCACCTCAACATTAAGATCGTCGATCAGCTACTAAAACATGTTAGGAATTTGAAATATCGCGAAGGGTACATTTTTCAACGCCTTAAGAAGAAGTTTTCTAGGAAAGAAAAGATTCCCCAAGCTACCAAATAGAAGTGTATAAACGTTGAAATGCATGTCATAGTTGGACGCCAACAGATAAACGTAAAACCAATCTACAACTTATCACAATCAAACGCTTACAAAAACTGCAAAGTAAATTACATTGAATAGGATAAGGGATAAAACCCGAACCATCTTGCAAGTAAACCCACTTTAGAAGACCCGAGATAAGAATGGCAAAAATCTGAATTAAAGGTAAAGAAATTAGAGCGACAACACAGAAACAGAAATTCAGGGTGAGTAGAAGTGATGCAGCTGGTCAACAACAAGAAAAACTGAAACCACAAGACAAATTGTGGGAGAAAACCGATGATATATATATATTAATATGAATATAATTTTGGAAGGTAAGAAAAACATGTACCGCACGAATTAGAGAAACAGGAATTAAGATGAATAGAAGTGAAGCAGCTGGCCAAGAACAACTGAAATCGAAAGATCAAACTTAGGAAAAGAACGATGATGTATATAAATGTGTATAATATGTATATACCATCTTTTTTCTTCCGATTGTATCGAAGGATAAGAAAAACATATACGATAGGAATTAGAGATACAACACAGAAACAGAACCAGAGGTGCGTACAAGTGAAGTAGCTGGTCAACAACAAGAAAAACTTAATCCGCAAGATCAAACATAGGAGAAGAACGATGATGCATATAAATATGTATATAGCATCTTCCTTCTGCCCATTGAAAGGAGGAGTAAGAAAACCGTGCGCGAGAGGAATTAGGGATACAACACAAAAACAGGAACTGAGGTATCTATAAGTGAAGCAACTGGCCAACAACAAGAAAACGTGTAACCACAAGACCAATTCCAGCAGAAGATCGATGATATATCATCTCATCTCATATCAACATTTTGTCTGCAAACAACGAGTAAAGAAAACCTGCGAAATACAACACAGAAACAGGAACGAGGGTCGACAGAAGTAAAGCAGCTGGTCAACAACAAGAAAAACTGAAACCACAAGACCAACTGAAGCATAGTAAGGAGGAAAAACCAGCGTAAATAGACAAAATATCAAGTGCTATGTAGAATGCTAATATAACAATGTTTACGAAAATACTACTACTTTTCTTTATGAAACATGGGCTGAAGAAGTATTTCCGGATAAGTGGAAGACAGGTATAGTTGTGAGAATATCGAAAAAAGAGACCTGAAAATATGTGATCATTGGAGACGGGTCACATTGCTCAGTGTAGCAAATAAAGGCTTCTCTAAAATTATTTTAAAGCAATAAATGGTAAAATGAGCAAGGAGCAAAGTGGATTCAGTAAAGGCAAAGAATATGTAGATATGATTGCTTCTCTGAGAATAATTGTGAAACAATCGTTGGAATTCCAGTCCCCGCTGTACCTTCTGTTCATCGATTACGAGAAAATGTTTGACTGGGTGGATAGAAGCTACATATGGTCGGCGCTTAAGAACAGAGGAATGCCTCAGAAACTAAAAACTTAATAGAAGAAGGGTACAAGAACTACAAATGCAGACTATTACACGAGGGAGTACTACTCGGAAGAATTCCAGACGAATACAGAAGAGCGGCAAGTGTGCATACTGTCGCCGCTACTGCTTTTAATAGTAAGGGATGAGGTACTAATGGAAACGTTGCAAGATTAAAGGAGAGAATCATTCGGATACAACGAAAGCTTAGAAGACATGGATTTTGTCGACGATGTATGCTTGCTCTTCCATAGCAGGAACCAAATACACAATAAAATGGAACGGTTGTACAGAATATCCAAGAAAGTGGGGTTAAAAATTAACAAAAATAAAACTAAACTGATATGCGCGGACACAGTAGTAACAGAAGACATCACAGCAAATAAGGAGAAAATAGAAAGAGGAGAGGAGTTTACATATCAAGGTAGTGTAGTGTCGGTAAGAGATGGAGTTACAAAAGACGTGAGTGCCAAAATAAATAAAGCACCTAGTGTATTTATAATGTTTAGCAAAGTATGGCGCTGGAATAATAGTACTCGAGGAACTAAACCTAAAGAGTTTAGAGCAACTGTGAAAGGGGTTCTCCTGTACGGCTCCGAATCATGGACAATTACAAATAAGGTTAAACAAAAGATACAAGTGTTTGTCGACAGAAAGACTGGGGAAGGAGCAGTAGAAGTGGAAATAATTAAAAGGAAGCTAGTATGGCTGGGTCATACATTAAGGAAGAACGACAACGAAATATGCAAGAAAGTGTTACGTTAGAACTCCCAAGGAGGAAGGAAAGTAGGTCTTCTTCTTCTTAGAGTGCTTTATCTCTTACGAGACGTGGCGATCTTTTCTCCTATGCCTGTGTTGCGCGTGGAAAGTAGGTTTCCTAGGATAAACACGGAGAAAATCGATTTGGAAATAATCAAATGCGTCTATGGCGGAAATGGTATATATAACAAGAGACAAGAGGAGCTAGAAGGTATTCACAGCATCCCTATGTCCTAAAAGGAAATTATGGGCTTTACTACTAATACTGCTATAAGACCAACAGAAAGTCCCACTGCATAATTTTCGATAAACATAAACAAGCTATATTTGCTACTCGTTCTTCACACCTTGTCAGAACTTAAAATTTCAGTACTTTCCAAACTTACCAATTAAAGGTGTTTCAGATGCAACTCCCGTCACCTGATGGTTAAAATACAATAGAAATACATTCAACACAACAAATGTGAAGCCATTGATAATAATCTTTTCTCCCGCCTGCGGGGGTAGCCAAAACTGCATTAGTATTAGAAACGTAGTAACTAAAAGTAAAAAAGGCCAGAAATACGTTTTGTGTTAAAAGAAAATTAGCATTACCAACTGCAGGAGCCACAATGATAGCGCAGTAGGGGGAGGACTTCCTCGTTAGTGTAAAATTAAACAGTGCAGAAGAGTAGGTTTCTTCACAACAGTTGTATTTTTTTGTAAATATTTCAGATGTTGTATTTACGTACCACGCACTACCCGAAATTGTAGATTCCACCTGTAATTGATTTAAAATTGTAGTACCATACAACGTGAAACATAATACTATATAATGGAATACATTCCTTGATTGAAATTTAGAAGTTTAACCTATTCAACGGTATGTCTATTATTATACTTATATTTAAATACAATTTCAAAAATGCCTCATTCTATAGGAAGCTCGTAAGAGTGTTCGTCCTATGCTATGATTATTATAACAATATAACATGAGATATGCGAACAAAGTGTATGTTATGGTCCTGAATAAGTTTTAGTACTGGCAATTACTTCAACAGAAAGATAACACTTTTATTATCCGATCCTTAATTTAATTAACTATTTCGCAACATGTATGTTAATGTACGCGCTTAAGGCATTAGGTGCATCTTGCTATAATTGACTTGTTTTCGGTGCGCGAGGTTTACAGGTGAAATGTCCTGTTCATTGAAATAGCAATTATGAAATATTAGAACTTAAACATTATACATGTTTATAAAACAAAAGCCTTTATTATGTTTTTGGTTCAAAATTATATCCTGTTAGAATTTAAACGCTAGATCTTATGCCAGCAATTCTTGGCTCTTTCAGTTAATCTATAAAGAAGGTGCACGCAATGATATATTAGCACATTCTATATTACTACATATGCGCTATAATAGTTAATATAAACTGGTATCGGGTGATGTTGGGAAAAATAAATTGTCTATTCATATAAAGTGATTGCGAGCAACAAGAATTTATCCTGGTACATAATATACAACATTTTTTTATCTTCATATGACATTCGTATCCTCTACGTGCAATCATATACATGACATTTTAAAATATAACTTTGGTCGCAAGTATAGAACTAATTCAATATTTTCGAAACAATTTTGGATTACCACTTCCACTATGGCATTTAGTATGACTTCACCTTGATTCCCAAAGTGTCGGTTAGCTAACTAAACAACAACGGTTTGATAAAAATATGAATTTGCATTTGATCTTTGCGAATATGTATAACAAAACGGGCTATAAATGCAATCCAAGCTGCAAGTCATACCGACTAGCCTCCAGCCGAAGCCTTCGCCCTACTTATGTCATTTCCAAGATCTCTGGATATCCCTCACAACTGGTTTTATCACCATTGGGTTATGAACAACTCTTCTACCAAAATAACTTCATAGTTGATGACCACATTGTATAGTAAAGTTAATCATTTGTAGTAGGTTTACTAAAACTTTCAGAAACAATTTTTTGTGTGATTAAGTCTTTCGGTTTGCATCCGTTTATTCTTGTTCCGGACGTTACTTATGAAAATTCAATTATAAGAAACATATATTCTTTAATATATAACAGAGCAAAAATAGTTAACTGTACCAGATCAAAAACTTTGTACCAAAACTTAAACTTACCTCGGAAGAACTATCATTATAATATAATTTCAAAAGTATCTCTTTGTCACTGTGTACCCAGGAACCTAATTTGATGTAACAATGTTGTGTATCAAACGGCCAATGGCGAAGATTGTACTCACACAGGGCAGTCAATCTGACGGGAGGCACCCACAGGACTTCTCCATTGGGATAAACAAACACATTAGGATTTCCAAATCGTGCAAGTTCTTTGCCACCTGTAGCACTTCAGAAAATAGAATTGTTTGGAGTTTCAACCAGGAAGTTGATTGCTCATTTTATACTAATAATGAGATACATTTTCGATAAGGGTAGACCACGACCACAAACTTAGTGTCTTAACTTAATACACACATGAGGAGGTGTTGGAGGAGGTATTTCTGTTATTAATGCAAAGATTTCTCTATAGTGAATAATGTAGCTGCGGATTGTAAGGAAGTCATTTTGGACAGTCGTAAATCCACCCTCCACTACTTGACCTTAAAGATGAAGGTTAATTTTATAAACTGCAATACTTGAAGGTCAAGGCCAATATTTGGATCAACGATGACCTTGAAGATTCTGTAGTGGGTTGGATCTAGAACAATAACTTTGACCTTCAAGTAGTGCAGTTTAGTAAGATTGAACTTCACCTTCAAGATAAAGTAGTGGGAGGGGGATCTACAACTACCAAAATTACCCTACTTTTGCAGCTATCTTTTTGAAATTCGTAGAAGGATGCGATAGGTAAACACCATATATGCGTACTTGAAACGTATACATTATGTTCAATTTCTACGGTCTACCCATATGGAAAATTAAATTGATCACATTATATTATAAATATTATAGAGGCGTTGCCACAAATCGAAAAAGCGCCCTCTAAATAAATTTTGAATATGAAACGTCATCCAAGTTATTTTATATTCTGTGAATTTCACTTGAAGCTATCTTAACGAGCCTGACTATGTTGGAATGATTGTTACGCTACTGGAGCATTGATATATTTTTGCACTTACGTGTTATACAAATAGATATCAGGTTGCCACACTTCATGATCCCCCACACGTATAACAGGAAGACCACCATAGTTGCTTACGTTCCATTTTAATTTACTGTCAGTCCACGCCTATTGAGAGCATTTTTTGAGATTCAATACTTAGATATATGGTTAGTAAGGCTGCTCATAAAATGTTAATTTAATTCCTAACATTGTATATCGCATTCTCACCACTTTAAATTATTGTTCGAACAAGATTTAAGACACAGTTTCGCTACAAAGTGGATATAAGTAATGGACTTTAAAATAACCGCAAACATTAGTAGAAAACTGGTATGTGTAATTAAAACAAATAGTCATGACTCAAAAATCGTTGTTTAAGTTTTTACCAAATAGTTCAATAGATTGTAAACCCACGCTATGCACGTTCACCTTCATTGCTGTGGTAAAAAGCCGGGTTCTATCCCCACAGCATGAATACTTGAAACGTATTGTAATCACCCAGTATTTTTATTTGAAAACATTTCTACAACCCTTTTCGTGTTTAGGTCACCAGTATCCACATATCATATAAGATTACAGATATTTGATCGTGATTTCTATGACTACATGTCTCGAATTTGAGGATATTTATTTTCCAACAAGTAATGCTACCACAAAGAAATAATTATGTATTATATTCGATCAATATGTCAGTATATCAAAGTAAAGATATTAAATCTAAGTTTACAAGGATCCAAATAGCAAACAATCGGATGAAGTAGGTCACCGGTGACCTACGTAGTGCCGATTGAAGAGTATTTACAGCATAAATCACCAGTGACCAAGACGCCAGTGACGTTGTTTACCTTTTAAGTATCACCTATAACCCTCGTAAGCAATATTTGATATGTTTTCTGTGACTAAATGTCTCAAAATTGAAAACACTCGCTATCCAACAGGTTATGCTATCAAAATGAAATAATTATGTATGTTATTTAATCAACACCTCAGCATAATAGGGTAAAGATATTAAATCAAAGTCTATTCGTAACCAAATGGCAAACAATAGAATGAAGTAGGTTATCGGTGACCTACGCAGTGCCGATTGAATAGGGCGTACAGCGTAGATCGCCGTGACCCAGATGCTAGCGGCATGCAATTTATCTTCTAAGTACCACCTATATCTTACGTGAACAATATTTGATCATGTTTTTGATGACTAAGCGCCTCGAATTTAAAAATATTTTGTTTCTGACAGGTAATGTAATCTTAAGGAAATACTTATATATTTTATTTGATCATCAGTCCCTCAGTATAACAAGGTAGAGGTATTAAATCAAACGGCAAACCATTGAATGAAGGACACTGGTGACCTATGCGGGCCAATTGTATAGTGCAACGTAGTTCAACGGTGATTTAGACGGTGTCGGGCATATTATTTATTTTCTAGCTATCATCCATATGATATGTATTTGATGATGTTGTATCTGATTAAATTACGGACATTAGAGTATACAGAAATGGTATAAATAAATATTAATCTGTTTTTTATTTGCAAATCATATACCGTAAAACCTTAGTAAATAGATGTCTACCCGTCACCGAATAGCAAAAAGTCAAGTGATATAATTCAATGATGACTTACGTAGTCTGATTCAGAGAAATGCTGTAAGTTACCAGTCACCCGATGAAATAATCTCTTCCATTGATGGCTTTCTTGTTCCAATTTTAAAGTAAGGCTATAGGTCGCCAGTGACTTAGATAACAGGGTAAGTATTAAATATCTTTCAATTGCCACACGTAAGAATATTGACCAAGTTTTCTATAAATCGATTACATAAATTAGAGAATATTGAATTGCCAGACCATAATGTTGTTATAAAGAAATACTTATCTAGTTTTTAGTGTGTACATAAATATCTATGTGTGTGCCTAAAGGTCACCTTTCTTCAAGATATTAAAATATAATGTAGCTGATACCAAATGGCAGACAATCGAATGCCGCAGGTCAGCGGTGACTTATTCGGATTGGAAAGTAAGGCTACAGGTCACCGATCACCCTGATTACAGCGATCGTATTAAGGTGACTTTTAATTGACACTCACATCACTTTATTACGATTCGATTTGATAAATTTGAGAATACAGAGTTTCCAATTTCTAATGTTACTAAAAAATGAATATTTACCTATGTTCTATTCTTACAATATATTAGTATGACTGTAGATTACCTTTACGTAAAAATGCTAAATCAGGGTGTAGCCGATACCAAAAGCCAAACAGTGAAATTCTGTGAGTCACAGGTGACTTACTTTGATTAGAGTGTAAGGTCACCAGTGACGTCAATTACGGCGATCGTATTTTTCTGTCTTTTAACTAACATTCATATTCGTTTATCACGTTTCGATTAGGTAAATTTGTGAATTTGTGAATTTGTGAGTAACGTCAATTACGACGATCGTATTATTATGTCTTTTAACTAACATTCGTATCTGTTTATCACGTTTCGATTAGGCGAATTTGTGAATATTGAGTTTCCAACCAGTAATGTTACTATAAAAAAGTGCGTATCCATTTTTCCTTGTTCTAATATAACTGTAAGTCATGTTTCCGCAAAAATGTTAAACCAAAATATAGCTGATACCAAATGATAAACAGTCAAATGCTCTCGGTCACGGGTGACTTACTTGTTCCGATTAGAAAGTCAGACTATAGGTTTCCAGTGACCATGAACAGCGTATGTATTAAATGTTTTTTCGTTAACACGCGTAATCTCCGCTCAAAATATTTGATTACGCTTTCTGCAATTCCATTACGTAAATTTGAAAATAAGAATTTCCCAATAGCTTCAATATAAAACAATATATCTTTATGTTTTATTCGTGCAATATCTCATATAAAGACTCCCCAGAGATGTTGATTCATAATGTATCTGATATCAGTTGAGTCCAATGTCGCTGATCACCAGTGACCTACTTGTTTCCGTTAGAGAGTAAGGCTGTAGACCGCCAGTGACCTCGGTGACGTGTCTTGTAACTAACACTCGTAACTTGTACCATAAATATTTAACTATGTGTTTTGTGTAAATTTGACGATACTAAGTTTTGGCCAGTAATGTTGGTATATATATAAAAATATGTGTCTGTGTGTTATTACAGCACAATTAAATCTGGGTATGGCTGTAGGTCGCCCTTCCATGAAAACAACAAAATCGATTGTATCCGCCACGAATTGCCATACAACCAAATTATATGAGACACCGGTAACCCCCTGGTCCGATTTAAAAAATCTACACCTTCAAATAGCAATTACAAAGCCATACAAGCAAGCAAAACACTTTCTTAATCTTACCATTCTAAGCCAAGAATAGACAATAAACGTAGATTGGGCTTCGTCCGTTTCCAAATGTAAAATAGATATTGATATTTTCACTTTAGTGGTCTCATTGTGATTCTCTGGTCTTGCATATTTATCATAATTCATGAAAAGGTCTTTTTTAAGCCTATCTACATGTGTTTCGTTCCATAATGGTTTGGGACCGATTTCTGAAAAACAGTTTAAATAATATTAATTTTGCTTATAGTTTTACCACGAAGATATTTTGAAAACGGTTAATATAAATATTACATAGATCATTTGATAAAAATATTTCCAATAAATGTACGTATGTATATGTAAAATCCTTAATATTACATGTAGTGCTAAACAATATGGCCTTATCACTTATGTACGATTACACAACTTCACAATTAATTTTCGTAATACGATTTTACACACTGATTTGCGATTGCTTAAAGTTGTTTATAGTCAACGGCAGCATTTG
>JABXWE010068599.1:0-14469 GCA_014611495.1 Limonius californicus | reverse complement strand
TCACGGTTGGCGGGTTGAACAGAGGTCGAAAGTTGGCTTTATGTTCACGGTTGGCGGGTTGAACAGAGGTTGATATTTGGCGTTATAAAATCACGGTTGGCCGTTATGAACAGAAGCTGATATTTGGCGTTATGAACAGAGATCGACCGTTGGCTGTATGATCACGGTTGGCGTTATGATCAGAGATCGACCGTTGGCTGTATGATCACGGTTGGCGTTATGAACAGAGATCGACGGTTGGCTTTATGATCACGGTTGGCGGGTTGAACAGAGGTTGATATTTGGCGTTATAATCACAGTTGCCGTTATGAACAGAAGCTGATATTTGGCGTTATGAACAGAGATCGACCGTTGGCTTTATGTTCACGGTTGGCGGGTTGAACAGAGGTCGACAGTTGGCTTTATGTTCACGGTTGGCGAGTTGAACAGTGGTTGATATTTGGCGTTATAATCACGGTTGCCGTTATGAACAGAAGCTGATATTTGGCCTTATGAACAGAGATCGACCGTTGGCTGTATGATCACGGCTGGGGTTATGAACAGAGATCGACCGTTGGCTGTATGATCACGGTTGGCGTTATGAACAGAGATCGACCGTTGGCTTTATGATTACGGTTGACTTTATGAACAGAGGTTGATATTTGGCGTTATGATCACGGTTGGCGTTATGAACACAGGTCGACAGTTGGCATTATGAATATTATGATTACGGTTGTCTTTATGAACAGAGGTTGATATTTGGCGTTATGATCACGGTTGGCGTTATGAACACAGGTCGACAGTTGGCTTTATGATTACGGTTGTCTTTATGAACAGAGGTTGATATTTGGCGTTATGATCACGGTTGGCGTTATGAACACAGGACGACAGTTGGCTTTATGATTACGGTTGTCGTTATGAACAGAGGTTGATATTTAGCGTTATAATCACTGTTGGCGTTATGAACAGAGGTCGACAGTTGACTTTATGTTCACGGTTGGCGTTATAAACAGAGGTTGATATTTAGCGTTATAATCACGGTTGGTGTTATGAACAGAGGTGGACAGTTGGCTATATGACCACAGTTGGCGTTATGATCACGGTTGGCGTTATGAAAACTCAAAATGATCAGTTGACGTTGTGATTACGTTCCATACATATTGTAGAGGACACTGTCGGCTGATTGTTTCTTATTCTAAATGTTAACAAATAGACACTTTAAGAAGAAATTAAACATATTTAACACAACTACTTAATTCGATAATAACTCGGAAGTACAACAATACTTTAATATTGTCAAACTGACAGAGAGCAGCTTGAAAATATGTATGTAACCAATGCTTAATGCATTTGATAATGCAGTGAAATGCGTAGGTACGTTTTTCTTGAAAACGGTACATTTTATCAACATGAAACAAGTACACATACGTCTAAATTTGTTTCTTTTCCTGTTACTGAATTTTTAATTCTATTAAATTATTAATTTTATCACCACTTAACCCAATACGGAAATGCGTGTTTGATGAAAATGATTGTGGATTCTAAATTTCTGAGAATTTGATTTCGAACCTCAATTGTAGAACCACAACACGATTCTCGATTAGAAGAATCATACGGAATGGATTCCTTATACATAATCGACAATCAGTTCTACATTTTCGATTCTTGACAGCATTTATCGTATTCGTTATCTATAATATTCGCTTGATTAGCACAATCAATTTGTGTGAGATTTCGATTTTATTCTTAATTTACATTTATTTTTCGTGTAGGCACAAACTTAGCGCGGGACAAAGAGAGTTAATTAAATAAGTAAGTGGGACTCTCACTTCTCTCTATTTATATTACGGTGGCCTGTACCTGTACCGGTGCACAATCGGCGGCGTGATTAATTTTATCACTAGTTCTGCTTAGTCAGTCCAGCGTGGTATTTAAAACATACGCCGTTACTAACATCATTATGAATTTGACATGTTGGCTAGTGGCCGGGGACCGCGAACGCTAGGTAAACTCATTTCTCGAATAGTTTGCAGCGATCTATGCGACGTCAGTGAACTGATTGTGCAACAGTGTTTTATTTTCTGTTTCTAAGGTCATTGGAACAGTGAGAGTTACTTGCAAGGTTCAGTAAAAGTGTTTTAAGAAACTCTGATAGTGGAGGGCCGTTTTAAAGAGCACGCACCAAATGTGCTATTAATTGCTTTCGAACAATCAACTGGTAAAATTAATTAAACCGTAAATGAGTTTATAATTTATTGCTTTTCCGTTATGCATACATGTTCAATTTTCCGGTTTTTGCTTGAAAAGCTAGTAAGCGTATGTAACGTCAAACTTAAAAACATTGTTAAGCAGTGCTTACATATGCAAATTAAAAAAAACAAGATGGTTTTAGCCCACCTAACCTGCGACGCAAGCTGAATGTAAGCAAAAACTTTGCATTTGCTAATTTACCTTAACCAAATCTAAACCGGTTGGAATCCAGATAATTGATGCCTATTACCCATTCACAATTTTGCGTTCAGATTTACCATGGGTTGTGTTTATTAGGTTGTATACATCCTGAATATTAGCTATTATTTATAGTACTCTATATTACAATTAAACGAAAATATTGTTGTTGCTTGTGTATTTTACACTTCGTATTAGTACCAGGTGATCAAAAAGGGGTCAAGTAGACAAACGTTTAAGTTTGTTTACGAGAAGACATGTCGAATTGTCGAAGCTTATTGCTGCATATACATAACCTCACTTACAAAACATGGCGTCGATTACAACCATAGAAATAACACTGTTAACAGATTACAACGAAACTGTCGTGCACGGGGTGTCGCACAATTGATGTCTTGATCCAGGGGGCTGAAACAAATCGAAAAATCAAAGTGGAAATTTTTCCGAGTGTTCGCTGTCGAGTTGTTATTAAAAAACAAAAATTTAACATTTTTTTAAAGCGAATACTATTAGCAAGAAGATACTATGTCACGCCTATTTTAAATTTGGTAAAATAATCGATGAAGTGTAAAAACCCTCTCGATGCTACGCCCTTGCTCCAGTAGGAAATTAATAACTTGACAATGTTAGTACCCCGGGAAACCCAATCGAAGATGGAGTGGATTCTAAACAAATAAATAATAGGCGCCACCGACTTATACATTTACTAACATCGTCCGAGGTGTAATATGGGAAGTGGGACCCTCTAGATGGCTAATCACCTACCTTATTTCCGTAGCTCTTCTTATGTAAACTTAGCTCATATAAATCGTCGATAATGAAAAGGCAGGTTGCAACCAAATCTCGTTTAATTTGAGAATAACCCAACACACCAGTATAATAAATAAAATCCCAATTTTACGTAGAAAAGAATTAATTAAATAAACTTCGGGCAACACTCAAACAAATGAAGGGCAGTAATTGCGCTTATTTGTACATCAAAATCTTAGGTAACTAACGCAAAATCACGTTCGAGAAGCCTCGTGAAGCGAAATCACGCTGACAAAACCGACCAATTCCAACTGAAAACTACAGAAACGCAATATCGTCCCACTCTCGGAGTACCCTATACATAAACACGTAAAATTGTTCCCCAATACAATAAATTAAAAATATAATAATAATTAAAGTATATGTATGCTTAATTAGTTCTCCAACATTACAAACCCCTGTTACAATCATAAATTTACAAATGTTTCGTCCTCAAAAATATTAGCGTGAAATAATATTAATTCACTTCCCTGTTGCAAGTGTGCTGTCTATCTCTGCAAGCAGGTTTCACGATGTTATCACCGACGCCAGCGCTTGGAGCGGTTGAGGGAAAAAGCTAGCCCAACGGACTTGACAATGCCTGTGGGCTTAGTGGACCTTATCAGCAGACTTTCCACCCCAGCGTATTTTGCCTAAATTAAAAATTACAACGCAAATTAGTTTCGAAGTCTGGAAAAAGTTTAGACTGAACAATCTTCCTATTACTAAATATCTCACCAGTGGCTGGTAAACTGGCAAAAAAAAGAACTTTTAGCTTGACCGGAATACTACTAGATTGGAATTACTAATTCCTGGAGTTTTGATTTCCACAACCAAGGAACCCCTCCTGTGCCGAGATGTTTCAAATGGGAAATTTATTTTCCAAATCGCGAACGATTTATTACAATAATAACACACGTTGCACGTATATGTCCGATCAACTTCAATACTCAATCGTCCTTGTTCCTCGACTTCGTAGAAAATTTTCGTCTCCCCCTCAATTTTTCGAAACTCCGCTAATATGCGCATAAATCTACCTTGTCTTCCGAAATGTAAAATGCAAAATGGGTTGCTTCTAATCAGGCGCGGAATTCGTTACAACTACCCACATCTGTTGTCACAAAATGTGTTCAAATGAGTTGCCTCCTGTTTCAAGGCAAACATTCGCACGATTTAGCATGGAAGAACGAACCCTCTGTAGCATATTTTCTTGCCACAGCAGCAAGAATACGCGCTACGATATCTTTAGGAATCACAACAAGTTCGCGGTAAACGTTTTCTTCCAAGAGGTCCCTTAAAATGGAAATCCAATGGATTAACATCCTGTGATCTAGGGGGGCATAGTATGGGTCCACCTCTTCCAATCCACCTCTCAGGGAAATCGCTGTCTTGCATTTCATATTCTGACGGCGCACCATCATGTTGGAACCAACAATTTATTCTAACTGCTAACGGATCATCGATCAATGGTCAGTGTTGATGTAAAAATTGAAGATATAAGGCTGAATTAAGTCGGTTAGGTAGAATGTGTGGACCAATTACATTATTTAGTAATTCAGCACAAATGATTATTGACGATTATCTTGATAAGATCTGAGTATTAGGTGAAGGTTTTCATCACTCCATTAATTCAGGTTATCATCAGTATTTACGATAGCCGTCTCAGTAAATGTGGATTCATCACTCTACAAAATCTTTTTAATGAAATGTCGATCATCTACAAAAGTTGACTCAAGCTCCCTATCCCCATCATACTTTTTGAAGCCTAAATGGATGCAGACCACTTCTCTTTAATGATTTGTGAATTGTAACATTTTGGAAATGAGTTTAGGACGATACAGTTTGAAGGCTTGTACTTGGTTCCGCCTCAACAGATTCAAGAACGCGCTCTTCTTGATCAACGCTTAGTGTAGGTTGACGTCTTGCTTGATTTTTTTCCAGGAAAATTACCTGTTTCCAGGGATCGTTGTTCTACAAGTCTTATAGTTTTTGTATCAGGGTGTCGACTTAGCAATAACAGATACTTAGCAATATGAGAGGATACATAAACATTTTTCATCATCACAGCCACCTAATTGGATTATGCTACATGGAGCAGCCATGCGATAAAACTTATTATTTACTTTTTTATCAATAACTCGATAACGAAGGATATTCGGGAAAATTTTCACTCCTAATTTTCGAATTGTTTTAGCCCCCTGAATTAAATCCCAGGGCGTCACTTTTGAGACACCTTGTATATTCACACACTAAGCTCTTACAAAGTAGTATGTATACAGGGTGGTCCTAGAATAGTTGGTTAAACTTTGGGAGTTCGCCACACCAAAACAAGAAAAAAAGTTCCGTTAAACCTTAGTCCGAAAATGCTTCGTTACGGAGTTACAGCATTCTAAAGTGACATTTGTTCGATCACATTTCTGCATATAATTATGGTGATAGTTGGACCAATGTTTATGTGTATACCTTACTAATCAAGGTTGAAAATTAGAGCCTAGTTTCGTTTTAATAAGTGCACCAGGGGCGTCTCAAGTGGGAGGATTAGGAACTGTTTTCTACAATATTTTTTACATTCTTTCGGTTTTCTTATTTTTGACACAAGTACCCAAAAAATTTTCAATAACTCAGAAATACATGGCAGTTGTAAAGTCGAGCCTGTGTGTTGCTCACCACCGTACACATATTGTGGCTCATTCTATATTAATAATTATGTTAAACAAAATAATATATGCTTGAAATGTTTGCCACGTTTAACATTTAACTTCTTTTAATACATTTCAGTAAATATGAACGTAAGTGCGTTTTGTTGTGGAACGCTTTATGATCTGTTCACGCAGAAATTTGCATTTGTTGTCATAAAATTATCACAAAAACGGTTTCGTGGCATTCGCTATTATTTTCCTAGCCGTACCTATCGATAGTTTTCGCAGTACTTTACATGCTCGCCCACTACTCCTCTTACTGGTAACGCTTCTGTTCTCAATAAGCACTTTTACAAACCGTTATGGAATTTCTTTGAATTGTTTATAGTCAGCAGAGACATTTTAAAATTCCAAAAGTACATAATTCTGCGATTTTTTTTGTATTGAATACTTCTAAATCTTATTAATTCAAATAAATATTCGACTAATAACTAATTTCGTTCCAAGTGTATACCATTTTGTGGCTATAAAAGCAAGAGATTTAAAAAATACTCTCTTGATAGTTCTAAAAACAACAATGGTTGTATAGTTGAAGAGAAAAACCATAAATAATATCGAAATCGCGTGTAATAGTAATCATTGCTTACGAAAACGACTCTTGTGAATAGTTAACCGCCAGGGGAATCTGTATTACCGACAATTGCAGTGCGTTGTGTATAAAGTTACGACATCCGTTTCTTCTTCTTTTCTTAACTCTTGACATCATTTTTGAATACCCGTTATAAACAGCATCTGCGATCACAGTCGCGAATTCAATTCAGAAAGTATACAGATTGTCATATGAGAAGTTTCACTTGAATGCAGTTGCCCAGTGGCAGTGGCGTGCGGTGACTTTTGAAGTGAGGGATGCATTTGTATTAAGAAATTTTCAAATGGGATATCCGCGGGATCTGGGGGGTACGAAGTACCCCTTCGTACCCCCCCCCCGTAGAAAGGGGTGCCTGGAAATTTTTTTGAAAAAAAAAATAAATAAACAATAACGCTGTCGACTGATACCAAATTGCCTGAGGTTGAGTAAATAAATACCGCTTGTAATAGTTTATGTAGGTATGAGCAAATATGTCATAAAAACCATTCAAATTTATTAAAAAAATGTTCCCTTAAATCACTATTTTCAGCTTGATCCTGGGTGTCTGTACTTGTACCCAGTTGTGGATTTACATCCATCGCGCCCGAAAAACTAAACTAAAAACAAAATCAAAACTTTCTCGTTTGAATGCCTAACGCTAATTATTTATAATAAATATAATTATAGCGCAAGTACCCGCATCAGGAAAGGAATTATTCAATTACTTATACATGGAAACGTGGCTTTGCACAAGCAGATATTAGCGAAACGAAACTCTTTGCGATGGTGGACTGTGGCAGTCTTATCAGACAACTGCTGGATTCAATTTTCATATTGCATCCAGCCACGATACCCGGACACACAGTGCTATTTGCTAGATATATTCGCCGCCCTGCGCAATAACCGCCGCGTCGCCTATTCTGTTAACTGCAGATAGCGTACGCGGATTCATTTATTGCAGGGATGAGCAACCTTTTTTTACAATGGGCCAACTACAAATTTAAAAATGTTCTGCGGGCCGCATATAAGAAACGTATTAAAATATGAACACTAGATGATAAACTCAAATTATCTCGTTATTATTATGAACAAAATAACAACTCTATACAAAAAAAAAACACAAAAAAACATATAATAGAAATAGTATAAAAAAACAAAAAGTAATTATTATGGAAGAAATCTTAACCAAATTTTAATGAGAAGTTTGGCATTGCTTCTTTGCAATCAATTGGTCTACACAGGGTATATCAGAAATAGGCACAAATATTAAATCCGATGGTAGATTACAATATATATAAACTAAAAAAAACATTTCTTTGGCAATGGGACCCTTAAGATATGAGAAAATAATAATTGAAAATTTGACCCAAAATTGTTGGAATACAGCAGAATAATAACAAAAATTTGAGTTCAAAGACATGTTATGCAAAGGAGAGTAAGGTAGAAGTGCAAAAAACTTTCTTATCACCTGCCACAACCCAAAACTATTAGGTAGGTCAGTAATTTCTATTCAGTCTGTTGTTGAAGCTGGAAAGCAGTGTTTCTACCAAAATGGAAAATTTTGCGACCATTGAACTTACTGATGTTGTTCTTATTTACGGGGAAGCTTAAGGAAACGCTCTAAGGGCAAGCCAAATGTGAGCGCCGCATTCCAAACAGCCGTGCATTTACTACAACAGTCCAACATTTACGGGATTATGGCACGTATCAACCATAAAAACATCATCGCGGTAGTCCAAGAGCAGAAAGGGTCGTTAATGTAGAACAGCATGTCTTGGAATTAGTGGAGGAAAGTCCTAGTGTTAGCACTAGAAGACTTGCGTTACAAACTGGCGTTTCTCATTCTACTGTTTGGCGGATTTTGCGGGATCAGGGACTATACCCTTACCACGTTCAACGCGTTCAAGGTTTGCAACCAGTGGATTATGTACGTCGGCACGATTTATGTGAATGGCTTCTTCAAAAGTGCAATATTTATGAAATCGGAACTGCTTTAAAATATATTCATATATTTTTTGTAATTTAATAGCCTTTTTTCTAATTTAACACATAAAAATATATATTTCAAAAGTTAAAAAGTAAAGCTTTGACGGGCCGCACGAAAAAGTGAGCCGGGCCACATGCGGCCCGCGGGCCGCGTGTTGCTCATCCCTGATTTATTGAATTGCATCCACTTACACCGTCATTTTAGGCCGACCGGGGCGGCCCGCCGGGGAAACGCTGATAAGTCAGCAGTTCCAGTGAAGGCTTTGGATTCAGCATACACAAGTGCATCCGCGCCGTTGCCAGCAATGGCACTTTTTATAAAAATTTACAGTATTTTGAAAAGTTGTATGAATTCGAAAGAAAAAATTGGAAGTTCTCTTAAAATATATACATTTAACTGCTAGCTGGAAATTTTAGGGGATGCATTGCTTCCCTTGCATCCATGGACCGCACGCCACTGCCCAGTGGCATATTTCTGTTATCTGCAGCGGAGCTCATTTACTTACTAAACGTTGACCACTACAGATAGGGTATACTCTGGGAAAAAGTACGCGTTACTTGTGTTAGCAAATGGATGCGAGCCCGTTCGTTTACTAACATGAGTGTACTTCGATGAAGTGGGAAACCGAGAGTAAGTGCATCTCCTTTGCTCCGAATACTGTCTTGCGTACTGTTCTGCACATCTCAAGTGAAACTTCTCATTTGACAAGTTGTACATCACGTATTAGGTGTCGGCTTGTTATGGCCAAAAGCTAACTAAAAATTGTTACTTATGAATGAATCCTTTAATGGTTTCGTTGACCACTCTGTTTATTACAAAAGTCAGTAGCAACAAGAAATTATTCAAACAAATACGGAAAGTGACTATATTTTTAATTACTGCATAAGCGAACTCATGACGAAGCAGACTACGTCACTAGAGGTCGTCAAGGACGAATTGTTTAGCCAATCAAAAACTTGCGGAAGAACACACACTTAACCTCAAATTTTTTGATGAACAAGAAATTAAAATTGACAAATTATACGGTATGTTTTATGACATAATTATGTTACCTATAATTTGATAAACGTAATGTATGAACAGTTAATGCGGAAATATATGATAACACTGTCGAAACATCGGTGATGTATTTCTAGTTTAAGGACTACTTTAAGGTTTTTTTTAATTATCAATCAAATATTCAACCATCGGTATTCCCAAATGCGGCAGCAAAAGTTACATTTGGAAATATTGATTCAATTAACACATAAATAAATTCCATGACTTAAAATGTACAAATCTAATACTATCTGTTAAATATATTATGAAGTAAAGATGTTTATTTCGCACATCTCAGAGTAAAAAAGCAAGTGTTAAACATTCAATCTTCAAAGAACAAGTGTTCCTTAGCAGACTGCCCATGCCTTTGTAACCTTTAAATTACTGTAACATATTCCGTTTGTAGGGATTAGTCGACCACATGTCCAAAACTAATCACCCGACTAAGAAAATGGGGACTGTCTACATTTTGGTAAATTACGATTGCTTCACCTTTTTTTTTTATTTTATTACTGCATATTTACAACTAGTCCAAGGGACCAACAAGCAAATGGGCTGGCATACATGTCATGTGGGGAGTATCACCATGAGGTGGTCTCCTAATACTAATCTAGTTAGTTAGATCACTAAACTTTGTCCGTTTTAAGCGTCTTGTTACATTTACTCTATTTAATAAGTCTATCACTAACGCACTGGGGTGGTCACTAATCCGGGTCTCGTATCTGCTGCAGAGGTCTTTGATTACGTCTTTGATTACGTCTTTAATCCACGGGATCTTTAGGTCATTGTGAATTATGCGGTTATTCACATACCATTCGGCGTTTACCATTGCTCGAAGTGTCTTACTTTGAAAACGTTGAAGTATCTCTATGTTCGATGACTTAGCACATCCCCAGAACTGGATCCCGTATGTCCAAATCGGCACTATTATGGTCTTATATAGTAACACTTTGTTTGTTAAACTTAGTTGTGATTTCCGGCCAAGGAGCCAGTACATCTTCTTCACGCGGATGTCTAATTCTTTCCTTTTGGTTTTTATATATGTCTTCCAAGTAAGTTTGCTATCAAGATATTTGACCTCTTCTTTGTAGGGTATACGCTTTTTATTGAAGGTTACTGGAAGTGGGTTAATTTTCCGTAGGGTGAATGTAATGGATGTTGATTTATTTTCATTGATTTTGATTCGCCAAGTTGTTGTCCATCTCTCAGAAGCCTCTAGTGTATTCTGTAAATTTATTGTTGCTTGAAACGGGTCATTATGTGAATATAGCATTGCCGTATCGTCCGCAAATGTGGCAATTATAAGGTTATCAGGAACAGGTAGGTCTGCTGTGTGTAGTTGGTATAATATTGGGCCCAGGACGCAACCCTGCATTACACCAGCTTTAATAGGGTGGATTGGAGAACGACTGTTGTTTAGGACTTGATAATATCTGTTTCTAGGTATGATTAAATAGTAGGTAGTATTGACAGGAAAGGTTTTTCTTGATCTTGTATAGTAGGTCAGGAATCCACACTCGATCGAATGCCTGACTTACGTCTAGGAACACAGCTGGGCACACACGTTTTTATTCAAAATCTTTTTTTATTGTATCCACTATCCTGTACGCTTGTTCCAAGGTTGAATACTTTCGGCGAAAACCAAATTGATGTTGAGCGATTAAATGGTTTTCTTTTATAATATGGCTGAGTCTTCTTAATAGTGTTCGTTCGAATAGCTTAGAAAGTACCTACAATAGTGATACCGGTCGATAAGAATCTGGTGACTGAGCTGGTTTGTCTGGTTTCTCTATGACCTCTGCAAATTTCCATTGAATGGGAAAGAACTGAGTTCGTATGATAGCATTAAATATTTGTGTTATAGCTACTAAGGCTTTCTTTGACAGCTGCTGAAGCAACTCGGCTGTGAGGTGAGATCGTAACCTGGTGTTTTTACGGGTTTTAAGGCATTTTATTTCACTTTGTATTTCAGTGGGTGTACAATGCTTGATGGACAGATCGAGTTGGAGTGGTGTTTCAAGGAATTCAAGTATTTCAGAGTCATCTAATGGATTTCTTATTGTTTCGTGTGGATGGAAAGTGGCAGCTAGGTGTTCGCCAAATACGTTTGCTTTTTCTTCGTTGCTGCGGGCCCAAGTATCATCGAGTTTACGAATGGGAGGAATAGGAGTAATGGGTTGTTTCAGTTTTCTGGTTGCTCTGTTGCATAGTTAAGTCCAGATTGGGCCGATAGGTGGTTGTTAATATATTGTCTAAAAACATCCCAGTCTGTACGACTGTTATGTAAGTGCGGTTTTACAGGCTTTTTTATTATTGATGAGCTTAACGTGCTTATTATATCAGAGTGATATGAGCTTAAATCGTAACAGTCAACAATTTCCATATAGTTTGGTGAATAGTTGCTTGTTATGAACAGATTTAGAGCATCCGGTAACTTATTCAGGTCACTTGTCCAGTAGGTGGGATTACCTGTAGCTACTGCATTAAAGTGGTTATCGATGATGGTTTTATGTAGCTGCCTTCCTTTTGGGTTAATTAGTCTGGAATTCCAAGAGGGATGTTTAGAGTTAAAGTCACCACCTGCTATAAATCTGTTCCCCAATATCCTGAAGAAGTATTCAAACTGATTTTGTGTTATTGTATGTCGGGGTAGGCAATACACCACTGAAACTACCATTTCTCCAGTGTGGTCTTTTATTTTAATATTTGTACCGCTTCACCCTAAATACATAAAAGTCTTAAACAGCCATAGTTTACATAATGTTCTTTTATATTTTATGTGAAAGTGGTTTTGTTAGACTAGTGAACACATCCATTCCCAAGCCGATGGTTTTAGTTGCTAGGTGTTGCATACGCATGCACTTCATACGGATCGAATACATTGCTGTACTAGGGCGGTAACTTATTGAACATCCCCCTTACAGCCCCGATTTAGCTCCGAGCGATTTTCACCTGTCTGGCCCTTTAAAAAACTTTAACGACAAGCGCTTCGCGACTGTGGTTGCAACAACGACGGGACAAGTGTATCAATGTGCTTCTTCTTCTTCGCTTCTTAGTAGGCCTACGATCTGTTCGTTCGCCTTTACTGAAGGATGTCCATCCATCTGTTCTTTGGTCTACCTATGCTCTTTCTTCCTACAGCTCGCTCATATCTTGCAATTTTAACCATTTTGCCTTCGTCCATGTGTTCTATATGCATATTCCATTCCATTTTCCTTCCTGAGATCCAGTCACTGATATTTTCGATTTGGCATGTTTGTCTTATATTAACAATGGATCTCGTTTTTTCGGCTATCCTTCGTAATACACTCATTTCCGCAACTTCCGTTTGTTGCCTGCTCCATATTTTTGTATATGCTAGTCTTAGTGCTTTTTCTTAGATGTTTGTTGTTCCAGATAGTATGGTTAAAGCATCCCGCTATCCTCTTTGCTTTCACAATCTGTTCTCCTGTTTCGTTTTATGATTTCCATCACTTGTAATATTTATTCCCAGATATTTAATTTGCATCACTTGTTCGATGGTTTCCTCATTTGCTCGAAGTTTACATCTTCTTGGTTCTTGAGATATTACTATTGATTTGGTTTTCTCCGTAAATATTGCCATGTTATATGCTTTGCACGTAATATAAAAGTGGTGTAACATTCTTTGTAAAGTATCTTCTCTGTCTCATATCAGCACAGCATCATCAGCGTAGCATACCATTTTAATTTGATGTCGTCCCATTTGGTATCCTTTCTTAGTCTTAGTCGACTTTATTATTTCGTTCATAATTATGTTGAGTAACAGCGGGCTCAATGAATCCCCTTATTGTCCCCTTTACAGTTTGTATAAGGGCGTTCGGGATTTGCCTTTTATATTTATAGTATTTTTATTACGTCCTTTCATTGCACATTGTCGAATGCTTTTTGTAGGTCGACTACGCATAGATATGCGGGTTTGTTGAATTCTAATGCTTTCTCTGCTGTTTGCTTTATTATAAATATTGCATCGTTACAAGAACGTCCCGTGCGAAATTCTTGCTGTTCGTAGCTCTAGTAGCTGATTTAATTTGTTTGTATTATTTTTGTGATTATTTTTAGTATTGTATTTAGAAGGTTTATCCCTCGGTAATTGTCGGACTTCATTTTGTCGTGCTTTTTGTGTATAGAAATAAGTATTCTGTTTTTCCATTCTCTTGACACCTTTCGTTGTCGGAGAATTTGTTGTATTAACTTAGTGATTTGTTCTGTGAGTGTGTCTCCTCCATATTTTATTAACTCACCATATAGCCCATCATCTCCAGGTACTTTTTGATTTTTTTGATTCAAGTATTCTTGCTTTATTTTTCTTATTTTAGTATTCGTATCATTTCTTATTTGTTTGTATACGTCCCATGCTTGTGGTGTTTGTAATTGTCTATATCTTAGGTATGCTAAGTGTTTTCCTTTGGCGCTGATTTTTACCTCATGGGGTTTTTGGCTCTTTTTTAATTTTACACTGTTTGTTTCCTTTGTTCCTAGTACTCCCCTCGCTGTCTCTATTATGTGGTTTTCTACTTTCTCCCAGCTTTCCTTCATTGGTGTCTGTAGTATTGATTTCTCTTGTTTCAATCTTTTGTCTCATCCTGGTTCTATGTAACCATTTTGATGTGTCGTCGTGGAAGGAAGCTATATTTAATTTTGTTGGGTTAATTAGAACTGGGTCTCTGATTTTTGGTATTATCATTCTTAGTTTTCCTAGTACAAGGTTGTGATCGCTACCTCTGTCTGCGGAGGTGAGGGATCGAATGTCTATTCCTTTTCAACTTCAAATTAAGAATAATCAATTTCAAATTAAGAATAATCAATTTCAAATTAAGAATAATCAATTTCAAATTAAGAATAATCAATTTCAAATAGAGATTTTTTTAAGTTCGGTTTCGAGAGTAATTATAACAATAGCTTTATATGTTTGTCTGCTGTTGACGACAACGTAAATATAC